>CBVK0100099912.1:0-22245 GCA_900067695.1 Picea abies
GCTGAGGGGGAAGAAGAGTATCCCTAGAGTTTGGCTGGGAGGTACCGATGGGTTCTTGCGGTCGGCAAGTAGAAGCAGGAGCGGCACAGAGCACAGGAGTCATTGCGGCAAGCGTTAGGCAACGGTATGGTTTCTATCTGGTAGTGTAGAATGCATGTTGTTTACTCTGGCAATTTTAATGATGACTGTTTAATGAGGAACATTAATGGCGCTGCTTTCCTTTTGCTGTGCGTTTTTACCTGGGTAAGTTTTCTTCACGCCTTTGATATTAAAATCTAGGAGGACATTTCGTAACCCTTGTTGATACGCTCTCCTGCTTAGCTTCACTTTTTACATTCATGTTTTTACCTTGAAAACGTCTTATATGAATCTGGTCCTTGTAAGATAAATTATGGACTCCCCCCGGGACTGTGAAAATAGGAAAAATGGTTATTCACTGTCAGGCCTGTGTAACCTTCATTTTCATGCAATACTGTGTAATTTTCATTATTTAAGGTTCAGGAATTTTCTTGGCAGCGGGCGATTTCTTTCTCTGTGGGTGTGTTTGTTTTCCTTGTGGGCCGATTTCTTTTCGGTGGGTGTTCGTTTCAAATCTGGGCGTTCCATATTGCCATGGGAATTGTGTTAACCTAAGCCTTTCTTCTTGCCGTGGGCTGTGTTGATTTAGAATTGTGGGAACTGTAAAAAAAGCATCGACTCAAAACTGCACTCAAAAAAAACAAAAAAAAACATTAAGCTCCCGAGTTCCCACTACGTAGTTGTATATATTTACACCTGGTGGTATCAGATCTACTTCCGAGCACAGTCACTAATATTCCCATTGAATCGAAGATCCTAACAGTACTCCACTCCAATCGTGCCTTCTCTGGAAGGGCTTAAATTTCAAATAACAGACGATAGATGAGGTTAGAAGATAGACCAACCATCCTGGCCATCTTTGTATTGCAATGCTGCTCCTACCCTCTCTATGTCATCTCTCTTACGCCCCGTATTGCGTAGGGATAGGTTGTTATACTGAGGAATAAATGAAGGGTGCCTCTTGAATATCTCTACACAGTTTTATCTTCTATAAATTAAATTAAATACTTCAATGCGAACCCTTCCAGCTGGTATGAACATCCTAAGGCTCACATGGCGAGTACGACGGCCATGATTTCAACGCACCGCTCTTATTCTCTGAATTAGACAGCCGAATTCTCGGTGTAGAGCCCAGTGTCGTGAGGGAAAAGTGGATTTTTATATCCAGTCGGGTGTCTGAATTGGCACTCAAGTAGCACAGTTCTAAAAAGGACGTGATTCTTACACGATTTTTTTTTTTTCAACATGCAATTAGTAGCTATAGGCGCAGGGTATAAGCTAAGCCCTTATGAGATTGATGGAGGTTAAACCCTTGACGGAGCAAGTGGAAACTATAGGAACGCTTGGGCCTGAGCGTTTCCCTCATTAGATTTTTCCTTGTTCGCCTAGTCGCCCTGGCAGTAAAACCTTGCCGTATTGTCAGCGTTGGGTTTGGAATTTTAATCACTGCGTTCCTGCTGCGCACTGAACCTCACTCCTCCATGCCTCTGCAGAAGGCGCGAGCACTTCCTTAATCCACTGCACGCGCCTCTCCCACAGCAATGGAGTGACCAGATGTCTGGACCGATACCTCGGCCAGTCGGACGAGTGCGGCAGCGTGAGAGTTCTAATCGAGGATGTCAGAACGACATTACCACCTGTCAGGCCGAGTTATTAAAATTTACAGAACCCTAGAAGGTTTATTTCATTATTCGCAGAATTTAATTACTCCTGGTAAATATTAATTATTCTATTTTAATGGTCGAATGATTTATTCCCTCACGGCAAACACAGAATGTTTATTTCCAACGTCGATTGAATGCAACACTCATGGTAACCCTATTTAGTTTACTTCAGAATTTGAAGGTTTTCACCTTTTATTTTCCATGAAAATTGGCCTCGATTTTATAATAGGTATAATTCATTTACATAAGTATTGCCCAAGCGGCAATAATAATGTCGTTGACCAGACGAAGAAAGGACGTGCTGGCCACTACTGACAAATCAGTCCCATAGAAAACGATTTGACTTACTCATGATAAACACAAAACGTTTATTTCCAGTACTCAATTGATTTTAAGTCGCATGGTAACCCAAAAATATATTAATTCGATGTTCGGTTAAATATTTTATTCCCATATCAGATTGGTTTAAATTCTCATGGTAAGCATCAAAATTTTCTTTCAATTTTGGAAGGATTTAATTACTCATGGTAAACATCAATTATTTCATTTCAATGGTCGATGGGTTGTAATTCCTCATGGTAACCATAAAAGGTTTATTTAATACTCAATAGATTTCAAGTTCCCATGGTAACCCTAAAGTATATTAATTCGATGTTCGATTAAACGCTTAACTTCCTTATCCGATTGATTTAATGTCTCAAGGTGAGCATAAATTATATTATTTCAATGACTCGATTGATATTCATTTCGCATGGTAAACCTAAAGTCTTTTATTTCAATATTCAATTCCTATTAATTCTCATGGTAGACAATAAATTATTTATTTCAATAATTGTAATGAGAAGCCTTGCATGGTTCATTTCAACATGCTAGGAAATTTCCCTACAATTCAATTTGCAATAGGCATTCCATTGATTTAGTTATGAGGTTAAACCCTGACCTTTATATATATTAAATGTTGTAAGGAGAAGCCCCTTTTAGTTAGAATTTTCAACACTTTTCTCTTATTAAAAGTAAGTACATGGTTGTTATGGTTGGGTGTAGCAGTTCTATTGTTTTTAATCCCAACAAGGATAAACTCAGGCTCTTTTAATCGCGATGTTAATGGTTGTTTACTTGAATGTTCATGAAGGAGTTAATTTGCAGGGCTAATCTTCATCTAATGGAAGTGTTAATGTTAATGTGTGGTACGACAATGCTATTATCTGTTAGGTCATTGGAAGGTCTAGTAATATTGGGTTAATGTGCAACGTTGGTACTTGGTTACATTGCAAGGATAACATTGTTAAACTACCATGCTAAAGATAATACTTCACTATAATATTAATATTTGCTTAGTACCCTAGTTTAATTGCAAGTTTAATATTGGTTTTAATTAGCACTGTTAATGATGGAGACAATCGTAGTGTTAATAATTGTTTACTTTGAATGTTCATGATGGAGTTAAACTGCAAGGTTAATCTTTGTTTAAAGTGAATTGTTGATGACAAAGTCTATTTGCAAATGCTAAGTTTGTTAGGTTATTAGAATGTATGGTCACAAACGGGTTGGAAGGGCAAGTTATTGAGGAGAATGCAATGTCGGGGGTTTACCATTATGGTATGATGTCATGCTAGCTGGTGACGAATAATAGAACCATGCAAGCGTTGTGCTTACTGCCTGTCCCCGATTTGTAGAACTGGGAGGTATTGTATTGCATAGTATGTTCATGTCGGGTGGGATATAGACACCTCTTGTAGCTTAGTATTTGTGTCTGTGTGTGAATCCGGGGAAGGGAATCCAGTGCCGTATCAAGAGTCTCGGGCTGTTTAAAGGCACAGTTCCACTCTTGCGACACATTCTGAGCCGTATCAGTAGTCTCGGGTTGTTTAAAGGCACAGTTCCACTACTGCGACTCTACTGACGGATCCCTTCATTCTGTACTGTGCCTAACCCCTGGCGTCTGTCTCTGCCCACAGCCTTTAGTTGCCCACCTCCTGTTTGGAGGTGTTTGCTTCGTGCTATTGATATGATTTGTTGGGTTGTCTTGATTGGGTTCGTCTTACTGGCGTCCTATTGGTTCGAGTGTTGATGTAGAGTCTAGGGGGTTGTTTTCTTCTGCACACGTGCACACACTTNNGAAAAAAAAAAAAAAAAATCTCACCGGTTGACTGAGTGGATGTCCTTAGCTAGGAGGGACGTTACAATCTTACTTGAGACCATAAAGAGATTTATTGAGGTGAAAAAAAAGGCTAGAGTCATTCTGGACATAGCCAGGAGGTTTTTCCATGTAGATTTCTTCTTGCAAATCTCCATGCAAGAAGGAAGATTTAACATCCATCTGATGGACCTCCCATTTATTTGAGGAAGCAAGGAAAAGAACAAGGCGGATGGAATTTATTTCTTCTACAAGGGAAAAGGTTTCATTATATTCAATTCCTTAAACTTGGGAAAATCCTTTGGCAACTAACCAAGCCTTATGTCTTTCAACACTTACATCTGATGCATACTTAGTTCTATATATCCATTTGCATCTAACAATTTTTCTTCCTATTAGAAGAGGCACAAGATCCCAAGTATCATTTTCCATTAAAGAATGATACTCTTCATTCATTGTTGTATCCCAATCTGGATTACCTGAAGCTTACGAAAATGTCTCTGGATCATGAGATTATGAAACTTGATCCAAAAGAGAAGAGGCTCGTTGGAACTATGAACGTGTCCTATGATTATCTGAAGGATCACCAAAAAGATCACCAACTTCTTCTCGTGTTGAACAGACCCATCTAGAAAACGATGGAGTTGGTGTTGGTTCAGGCTCAAAGGACTCATCTGTAGGAGGGTGAGTAGGCGGAGGTGGATTTTCATCCTCACTTTCATCATTTGAAGAAGAAACCAGAATAGAAACAGAAGAAGGCAGAAACACTGAAGATGGCTCACAGGCTAAAGAAGGCACAACCGTCAAATTAGGCTCGCAGGCCAAGATATTTTCATCAAATTTAACATCTCTTCTAAGAATAATTTCATTACAATGTGGTTGAAGAAGTCTATAACCTTTTACATCTTCAGAATAACCAACAAATATACACTTCTCACTTTTAGGCTGCAATTCTTTCATTTTATCATTAGGAATGTGAGCCCATGCTATACTGTCAAATACATGGAAGTGACTTACATCTGATTTAATTTTAGTCCAAGCTTCTTCTGGTGTTATATTTTTAAGAGCCTTTATGGGAGTGCGATTGAATATGTAATTTTCACAGTTGATCGCTTCTGCCCAATGCTTTAGACTTAATCCCTTAGATTGGATTATACAATTTGCCATTTCTTTTAATGTGTGGTTCTTTCATTCAGCAACACCATTTTGTTGTGATGTATATGGAACAATGTGTTGCATTTGGATGCTCTGTGTAGTGCAATATCTTGTAAAATTATTGTTCACATATTCACCTCGATTATTTGTTCTCAACCTTTGAATTTGATGTCCAAATTTCTTTTCTACAAGGGCCTTGTAGGCCAAAAACTTGTCAAAAACATCACTCTTGAGCTTTAAGAAGTAAACCCAAGTACATCTGGAAAAGTCATCAATGAAAGTTAAGAAATACTTGCACCCAGAAAAAGAAGGAGAAGAAAGTGGACCACACAAATCACTCTGAACAAGCTACAAAGGACCCGATGCACATTTGTCAAAATTGTCTTGATGATGTTTGTCGAGAACACAACCAACACAAACACCATCTCTGCATTAAACAAGAGGAAGAATAATTACCATCTATTGATTACATAGTTGCTGCAATGAGCGATAGCTTAGATGACCAAACTGCTCATGCCAAAGTTTTCTCAAGTCATATCTATGAAAAAAAAAAACTGATGAAAAAGATGATGATCCAAAGTCGTCAAACTTGTACAACCTGGTAATATCGTTAGCAATTCCAGTTGCAAAAACATGCTTAGGATCTTTTATATCCTTGATTACAACTTGGTGAGGTGAAAACTTGACGGTTTTACCTTCACCTGAATGAGTGATTTGATATACTGATAGAAGGTTACAAGAAAGACTTGGAACACATATTATATCATTGAAATTACCATTATCTACTTGAGCTATTATAGATCCTACAACACTAAAAGATCTATCATCACCAACAAATATTTTCTTGGTGTTACATTCATTTAGAGTAGAAAATATGGCTTTATCCTTAGCCATATGATAAGATGATCCTTAATCAATAAGCCACTCATCAAAAGAAGAAGTAGTAGTAGAATTTGAATTGAAGGAGAAACCAGAAGAAAAAAGTGCATGTCCATGAGAAGAAGAAGTAGAGTCAATATTGATGTTGTGCTTCTTCATCGTTGCTTCTAAAGATGTCATATTCTTGAAACATTTGGACTCATCATGACCATTTTTATCACAAAAGTTGCAATGTCTGTTAATATTCTTACTTTTATATTTTTGTCCTTTTTCACCAGTGGGAGCTGAAGCTATCTGAGTAGGTTTGGGACCCTTATGTTGTTTTTTGTTGTAGTGAGGATGTTTCTTCTTGGGATACTTGGGTTTATCTTTCTACTGGGTAACTAAGGCTTTCATGGAGAGACCTGCAGTGTTGATCACTCAAAATTGTACAAGCTTATCTTCCTCTCGAATCAAAGAAGCACAAAAGGACTCAAGAGTGGGTGTTTCATAAGCTTCTTCCCCTAGAGCCTCTCTCATGGAATAAAAGGTAGATACAAATACAAAATATTCACTACCTAGCTTAGAACGAATAAGATATATGCAACGCTCTTCCTCCATATTTATCTTACATTCTTCACATAAAATTCTGAGTGTTTTAAACCTATATAGATAGTCTCCAAGGAAATAAAAATCATTTGGACTCAAGGTTAGTATTTGATTTTCTAACTGTTGTGCTCGAATAATATCGAGTTTACCAAACACAGATTCAATCATGTTCCAATCTTCTTTGGGGTCATCAATATCTTAAATGTGGTACCTTAAATTAGGATAGATGGAAATTATGATTTGTCCACATGCTTCACCATTCCTATTATCCCACTTGGATTTCTTATCAATATTAGTGGGTTCTTTTACCTTTCCCAAGGTAATCTGGTACAAGCCTTTACTTCTTAATAAATCTTCCATATGAGATTTCCATTGGAAGTAGTTGTTGTTGGTAAGCAAGGCAATACTTGTATAATCCATATTAAATATGCGGATAATGTGGATTTAAAAACTGAAACTGATGATCTAGATGGAAAGAGGTAAAAAATTTATGCGATTTTAAAAAAAGCAGCACTGAAAACAAACTTTTGATGATAGAGTTATTCCCTTTTAAAAAAAGGCAGAATCGATAACCAAATAACCACGTGATTGTGTAAGTTGCTTTATGAAGTGACCCAATTTTATAAAGAGAAGTGGAAATCACTTTTACAATGAAGTTAATTTATAACATAAAAGTTGCATACAAAATAAATATGATTAAAATAAAATATTAAAGCTACTTATAGTGATTCACTTTTATACTTTAAGTGAAATACACTTTACAATTTTAGCATGAACTTTTTCAAAAAAGGTTACAAAAGAGAGACTTGAACTCAAGAACTCTTATTTAATAAGGAAACTTTTAACCAAATGATCTAGCAAAACATATTGTAATTTTTAGAAGGAGGATTGGGGGTGTTTTTGTTGTGGAAGATGGCCTTAGAGAGCATGCTAAAAAAAAACTCTCTGGATTTGACTATAATGGCCATATCTTGGGCAAAAGGAAATCTTTTCGATTGAAATGAAAAACGTTCATGATTGAAACGGTCGCTCTGGATGCAATGGAACAGTCCTCTCAGCCCATAAATGTATGGAGATGATAGAAAGTGGATATGAAGCAACTCAGCTTCACAATCTCGATCTATAATAGGAACGGGTCTTCAAACAGGCTCTAATACCATGTTCGAAAACACAGGTATTCCAACAGAGGACAAAAACCTTTAGTAACCACTCACATAACCAGATCAAATATCAACACACCGATTTTTTCACGTGTTAAAACCCCTATGTGGAAACATCCATGGTCCTAGCCAATGTAGTCACTTGGATCAGTTTATTAATGCAAATAAAAAGATTACAGAGATATTTTACAAGAGATTTTCTCACAATCGATCATCAACAAATGACCCTCCATTCTCTTTAAATAGATATCATGGACCAATCAGGTGTTAAGCCACAGATCAATGGTCATTAATATCGAGGAGAGTATGAACCGTCAGATCACTCTATGTCGAGAACATATCGTGACTATCAGATTTCCTAACTACAAATGCATACTAAAGAAACACACTAGAAAATGCACTTTTCCCTAACGATACAATAGACCAAGTAGATCTTACTAACTTCTAAGTGTCTAAATATCCTAACAAGTTGGGTTACCAAGGCCTCTCGGAAACTACTTCAAAATCATCATGTAAACACCAATCCTTGATCGGATATGATCCTCTTAGGCATGCCATGAAATATCATTATCTCGCTAAAAAAAAATCTCTCTATGTATGGCACCTGATACGTCATATGCACAAGGTTAAAATGCACACTCTTCGTCAGAGTGTCAACTACCATGAAAATCGATTTTTGTCTCCTTTTCGTCAGCATAAATCCAACAATGAAGTCCATCGAAATGGCCTCCCATTTCGATTTTGTAATAGCATGTGGTTGTAGTAATCCTGTTGGATGTCTATGTTCAGCCTTCACTTGCTGACATTCTAGAGATCTTTCCACGTAGTTGACTATGTCCACCTTCATTCCTTTGTAGAAGAATAAGAGTTTAAGGTATGCCCTCATCTTCATGACTCCTAGGTGAGCCATGTACACTGCTCTATGAGCTTCATTTAATATAAAAATTCTCAACTTGTCATTGGAAGGTACGGAAATCCAATTATTATGTCTCATTAATTCATTGTTTTCCAGAGTAAATCCCTTGAATTTACCAACATGGTGTCTTGTCCAATAAATTCCTTAACCTCCTTATATCAGCCATTATCACATTGTATAGTTAGAATATTTTCAAGAATATTTGTATGAAAAGGTATCACTAAAAATATGCATGGTCTCTGACTCAACCCACATGCCACTATGTTCATTTTTCCTGTTATGTAGGTAATATCAAAATTGTACTCGCTAAGCAGTTATGATAGATGCCTTTTCCTTGCATTCAAGTCACTTTGTGTAAAAATGTGAATTAAATCATGGTGATCCATTTTTAGTTCAATTTTTCGTCCAATCAGGTAGTGTTTCCACACTCTCAGGGAATACACAATGGGAAATAACTCCAAACAATGTGTTGCATATTTATCCTCAATATTTCTTAACTTCCTTGAAATGTAAGAAATCACTCGACCATCTTGCATCAAGACTTCGCTTAAGCCTTCCTTGGATGCATCTGTGTATACCAAGAATTCCTCGTCCATGTTAGGGACTTTTAGTATCGGCGTTGTTGTCAATAGCTCCTTGAGCCTTCAAAATGCTTCCGCGCATTTCTCTATCCATGCAAACTTCTTATTTTTCTTCTGCAATTTCGTAATCATATTTTCTATCTTTGAAAACCTTCTGTTAGCGATAAAAAATGCACTAGCATTTTTGAAAGAATTATGCCTAATATTGTAATGAATATTTGACTAGCTTCCCAGGCTCCAAATGCAGATTTGAAAGCACCATTGGAAATATTAGGATTTTTAGATGTCGATCGACTATTTAAGCATGCAAAATGGACTCTCCATGACTGAGATATTTGATTTTGAAAAACTTTGCGCTTTCACCAGCACAGAAGGCAGAAATATAACTAGTTAGCTGGTGAAAGCTCTGCCTTTCACCAGCTAAGGAGAGAATTTTTGGGTAAATTAGCTGGTGAAAGCTTGTCGCAGCCAGAATAGATGATTTTTTTCCTAAATCGAGATTTTTTGGGTTTGAATGGTTTGAAATCTTCTTTAATAAGCTGGTTATGAATTATCAAATCAAAATTTGAAGGCCATTCTTGGAGATGAAAGTCAAAAGGGAATTTTTGGACTAGATTTGGCCATTTTCAAGGGGAAAATGATAGGGATCAAATGACACATCACCCAATTAGAATTTTATCTTTGGAGGACCAAATCAAATAGCCTTGGAAGGATAAAAGTGCACTTCATCGGCAATCTACTATTTTTAGAGATCATTAAATAGGACCTTTCCTATTTTGTTCTGATTTTTCATTCTAGATCCATTTTTATAGGATCTCATCCTACACTTGTTGTATCTATTTTGATTTGACTATTTTTAGTAAATCTAATCCATCTTTAAAGGATATAGATTTCATCTTGTAAGGTTATAACGCCAAAGACATTTGGAGCACTAGGGGGTTCAATTCTGGATACATTTTTGGCTATGTAATTTGACACTATCTTTCCATATGAATGAGAGTTTTCTTTGGTCATTATATATCAGTCTATCCATATTTTCCATTACTCTATATTTAATTCTATTCAGTTCAGTTGTTCAGAATTGTCATCTTCTGATATAGCTCATGGATATGAATTAGATCTCCTTTATATTCTTGTATAACCCTACATATTTGTACTTGGTTATCTTTAGTGTTTTTCTTCATACCTTGATTATTTTCTATTACTGATATCTAGCTTCTCGAAGCACTGTTTATTTAGAGGTATGACATGTTGTCTTTTTGCTAAGCCTTCTCAGTTATCCCATTGTTCCAAACACTTAATTGTTAGTGATTTCTTAAGTTACCAAGCATCCTTAGCCTACAACCCTAAGGAGTTTCTTGGAGTGATAACAAATTGGCACCATTGTTGGGGAACGGAGAATGAAGTAAACTTCCCTCAGAGATGACATAGTTTCAGCCTTTGATGATAGACAAAGGCTGAGCATTATATTGGTTGTAAGCATCTATCTGGCGACTCCACGTTCAAAGACTCCACTGGGGAGGATCCTGTTGATAGAAGATGAAGAGGCTCAAATCAAAATCTAGGTATCAGTTCATTGGTTTGCTTCATGAACTGTTGTTGTTCTTTATTACCTCTTTCATTCTTTTCCCTTCGCATGTAAAGAGAATTATTTTCTATTTTGTATATTCAGAAAATCATCATCCTTCTTGTATATATTCATCTTTAGAAGAGGAAATCATGCATCCCTGTATTGTAGATGTAGATTCGGTGGTTTTACCTCAGCCCATTCACAAAAATGACCATTGTATTTCTTTTCCTTCATAATCTGATAAGCCATGTGACCTTGAAAAGATAGAAATTGTTTCATACCTTGTCCAGATCTCAACCCCTCTTGTCATAATTTATGAACCTTGTCATGAACTCGTTAACTCTCATGATCAGCCCACAACTTTTCAAGTTAAGATTCGAGTGAATATGTTCAAGCCTTTAAAGATTCCCCTTCTTCTTCATCCTTATCCCGATGATGGTTACGAATATCTCCCTTGGTTTTCTGGAGAAAATCAAGCTTTAGCTGAGAGACACATGGAATCCTTTTTGGATTTCGTTGATCGTTTTCAGCTTGCTCATGAAGATGTGATCATGAGATTTTTCTCAAAGTCTCTGATCAAAGATGTTGTTGCATGGTTTAAAAGTCCGAGAGATGATTCAATTAGCTCTTGGACTAAATTCTCTAATGGTTTCCTAAAGTATTGGGGTGAATAGAAATCTTTAGATTCTTACCTCACTGATTTATATGCTTTGAAATGAGAGCAGGATGAAGCCTTGCATGTTTTCAATAGAATTTTTTACCATGTTTATCGTGACATGCCTTTTGAGGTCTAGCCTACAAAGACATTTGCCATGATATATAATATTATAGGTCTCCATTCAGAACTTTCCCTTCTTCTGTTAGAACGGAAGTATCTATCCTTAATCTAGTTGTTTGAAGATGCTCGAGAGGTGGAGGAGAACATTCATTCTTCCAGAAGGATACGAGGTCAATATTTCTTTGAAAATCTACACGCATATAAGAAAGTAAACTGTCAGTACATTTTAGATTCAGAGAAAAAAAGAAGTGAGTATGAAGCCGATAAGGAACAACAACTTGAAGTTGAGTACATTTCAGATTCAGAATTAGATTCTTTAGTATGTGTAGATTTTTCCAGAGACAGGTATGCTTGTGAAGTTTATGATCAATTTGTAAATCAAGAAGAGCCTATGATGACTGATGATTGCATAAGAAATTATATGTTCTTAGCTGAGCCTAATCCATGTGATGGAAATCCTGTTTTGTTGTCCTCTTGTAAGCATTATTCTGATAAGGAAATTGTAATTTTTGATGATCATGAATTGATCTCAAGAGGACAAGAAGATGACCAGTCTTCTTGTAGAGGAACAGTCATGGCTGAGCAAGAGGCTTCCATAGATGTGCAGTTGTTTCTTGAGAAGAAGCATGTTTCTTATCTTCCTTTCAAGGATCCAGTGGCAGCCTTCATGGACTTATACTTTTCAGAAAATCTGAAGATTTCAAATTTCCTTAGTTTGCTAATGTTTATGGGTGACAGTTTCGGATCTGCAGCAAATGATAAGGGTAGCTATCAACTTTCAGTTTTAAAGAAAAAGGGGAATTGCAGCAGAAATAATGAGCAAAGAGATGATCAGAGATATATGCACGTCATGGTTAATAATACCTATCAAGATCAGATTACCTCCTTTAAAAGATTAAAAAATGATGAGCAGATTTTTATATCAGCATATGACAGCTTTGAATCTACAACAGATATTGAGCATCCTGCATTCAACAATGAAATTAGTAAAGACAGTTTTCGACACCTTTTCAATTTACAGTTGGATTAGCAGTCCAAAGAGGTATTGCTTTATGAATTTGATGACCCTTTTGCTGACTATTTGGAGTCTATGAACAACATAAATGTTAAAAAATTTCTGTCAGAAGAAGGTTGTCGTTATCATTTGTTCAAACCTCTTTTCTGTATGATATCTCTTCCATTATTGTTCAGTTCAAGATCAAGGATTTTAATAGTAAATTTCAGTTCATGATATGGCTGCATTGGAAATTCCATCTTACTTGATAAATCTGCCTCAAAGTGTTAGTGTAGGAATAGGCAAAAGAAAATAAGATCCCCATATGAACAATTAGATCCTTTCAATTATTGGTTGCTGAATAAACAGACAATCTACATGCATGTTTCAAGTTTTTAGGCTACAGGCTTAGTAGGATGGAACATTTCATTGTGACTATCTTCATTGGATTGAAATACTATGTCATGATATCATTACACCATATTTCACATGAGATTCCAAGTTACAGGTTGTGGCTAGCTCATGAATGCTTGAGATTATACATGGCAACATAAAATGTTTATTTCTCTGCTATTTGACCAAGACAGAACTTTCACCAATGCAGAAGGTGAAATTATAACCAGTTAGCTGGTGAAAAGTAGAACTTTCACCAGCTAACTAGCAGATCACAAGGTGAATTAGCTGGTGAAACCTGAAACAGGGCAGAACGCTACAAATTTTGCACAGATCCATTTTTTCTTAATCGGAATGCCATGAGAAGGGTTCCTAACGATAGATGATAATTAATGGCATTATTATAAAGTTTCATTTCTAATTTTGAAGGTGTCTAGCAAGGAAGAAAGATTGAATTGGTTACCTGTTTTTTGGCAAAAAAAATGTTGTTTTTCTACTAATAGTGGCAAACTTGATTCTTCACACAGCATATGGAGATCTACTACACCTTTCGAATATTTTGAAGACCAGGAAGAATTTTTTTTTCTTAGATAAGAGCATGGATTTTTTGATGAAAATTCTTGTGGCACACCTTCGCCTCCTTCAAAACAAGGGGCTTCAATTGGTGTTGTTATTGTGGATTGAGTAGTGGTTCCACCTCATGGAAAGAAGATTGTGACATTTTCATTAGCATGGGACAGTCCGGAAGTCATATTTCCTAGTGGAAAATCATATAAAAGACGCTATACCAAATTTTATGAATCAAATGGGCATTTGCCTTGTATATGAGAGGATGAGATCTTGATTTTTCCACAACCTGTGTCTTTGGGTAGAAGTTGATGAATCTTACAGCTTCAATGCGTTGGAATCTTATAGCTTGTTAAATTAGGAACATCAAACATGCATCCAAGACAAGTGGTAGTAAATACATAAGTGGAAATCAGAGTTAAATGAATTCCAGATTTCAAGGAGTTTTATTAGGCAGTCAAAAGCATGTGGTAGTTAATCAACAGATAAAGATCATATCCAGATTTAAAGGGAGATTCGACATCAACAAACTCAGCCATTCAACAGCCTTTACAACTACTTTTTCTTTATTTTATGACTTAGGATTCGAATGAATCTCCTTTCCAATAAGCTAGGACATTTTGTTTTGTTATTTAAAACAAGTCAATGATGCAATTGCCCCGGAAAAGGAAAGTCCAGTGCCAGATATTTCATAGATTTTTGCTGTTGTGTATGTAAGAGGGTTTGGGACCGAAGCATTTGGGCCAGATAGGAAGGAGATGAAAGGTTCATTTCCTTGATTTAATTCCATTCTTGGATCAAAGCCTTATTTATCAGCTCGAGCTCAAATTAAATTTTGGGGTCATGAAGCATTATGAAAAACACTGTCCATTTGAATTGCTCACTATCCATTTTGCCTACTCTTCTCCTAAAGCATATATGAAAGATGAGGAAGATCTTCAGATATGGAACACCATGAATGACCTTGTCAAATGCATGTGTTGGAAGATTGCATCAAAGAGAGATTAGATATGTGCATTTGAGATGCTTACACGTTGCTCGTGTGTTTTACTTGTTTCTATCAGTGTGGGAGAAGAAATTAAACATGGCAGATATTTCACCAGTGCAAAGGTAAATTTTACAACTAGTTAGCTGGTGAAAGGCTACGCTTTCACCAGCTAACCAGTGAATCATAAGGCGAGTTAGCTGGTGAAAGCAAAAAAAGAATTTTTGAAAGCTAAGGATGGCACAGATACATTAGTGGGAAGTGAAATATCTCATTCTCTTGCAAATTTAGAGGTCATGGCCAAGCATAGTTCCTTGGTTGAAAACATTGAATTTTGTGGACTCATGACTGATGATCATCATATTGTGAAATTTCCAACTGGCAAAGGTATGGAAGAGAAAATTGAAATGGTTGTGCATTTTAGTAATGCTTCAAGTGGTAAAAACTCAGATAAATCACATGCAAAAATAGGAGATGATAAATTATAAAGGTTGAATGACTCCATGCCCAATACTAAAGGCACAAGGTCTGCTAGGTTCTTGGAGATCTCATAGGGACGTATCCATCCCAATTGGAGCCAGATGTTAGCGATAAAAAATGCAATGACATTTTTGAAAGAATGATGCCTAATCTTGTAAGGAATATTTGACTAGCTTCTTAGGCTCCAAATGCATATTGAAAGAACCATTGTAAATATTAGGATCTGTAGATGTCGATCGACTATTTAAGCATGGAAAATGGACTCTCCATGACTGAGAAATTTGATTTTGAAAAAATCTACGCTTTCAGCAGTGCAAAAGGCAGAATTATAACTAGTTAGCTGGTGAAAGCTCTGCCTTTCACCAGCTAAGGAGAGGATTTTTGGGTAAATTAGCTGGTGAAAGACTGTCACGGCTAGAATAGCCAAATTTTTGCCCAGATCGAGATTTTTTGGGTTTGAATGGTTTGAAATCTTCTTTAATAAGCTGGTTATGAATTATCAAGTCAAAATCTGAAGGGAATTCTTGGAGATGAAAGTCAAAAGGGAATTTTTTAAATAGATTTGGTCATTTTCAAGGGAAAAATGATAGGGATCAAATGACACATCACCCAATTCAAATTTTATCTTTGGAGGACCAAATCAAATAGCCTTGGGAGGCTACAACTTCACTTCATCAACAATCTACTATTTTTAGAGATCATTAAATAGGACCTTTCCTATTTTGTTTTGATTTTCCATTCTAGATCCATTTTTATAGGATCTCATCCTACACTTGTTGTATCTATTTTGATTTGACTATTTTTAGTAAATTTGATCCATCTTTAAAGGATCTAGATTTAATCTTGTAAGGCTATAAAGACAAAGACATTTGGAGCACTAGGGGGTTCAATTCTGGATACATTTTTGGCTATGTACTTTGACACTGTCTTTCCATATGAATGAGAGTTTTATTTGGTCATTATATATCAGTCTGTCCATATTTTCCATTACTCTATATTTAATTCTATTCAGTTCAGTTTTTCAGAACTATCATCTTCTGATATAGCTCATGGATATGAATTAGATCTCCTTTATATTCTTGTATAACCCTATAGATTTGTACTTGGTTATCTTGAATGTTTTTCTTCATATCTTGATTATTTTCTATAACTGATATCTAGTTTCTCGAAGCACTGTTTATTTAGAGGTATGACATGTTGTCTTTTTGCCAAGCCCTCTCAGTTATCCCATTGTTCCAAACACTTGATTGTTAGTGATTTCTTAAGTTACCAAGCATCCTTAGCCTACAACCTTAAGGAGTTTCTTGGAGTGATAACACCTTTGACAAATTGTCGATAATATTCTTCTAAGCCCATGAAGTTTTGTACTTTAGGTACGGTCGTCAGTGCAAGACATTCCATAATATCCTCTACCTTTGTTGGATCCATAGTGATACCTTCCTCAGAGATGAAATTCTATAAATAATGAATCCACAATTGATAAATAGAGCATTTTGATAGTTTTCCATACAATTTGTTCTTTGGTAAGCATTGTAGTACCAAGCATAGTTGCTTGTCATGTTCTTCCATCGTTTGAAAATATATCAACATATCGTCAATGAATACTTGAAAAAATGTTTCCAAGTATTCGTGGAACACCCCATTCATCAAGCTCATGAATACCCCTTGGGAATTTGTCATTCCAAATGGTAATACAAGAAAATTTTAATTTCCAAACATCGTCTTGAATGTGGTCTTAGGAATTTCTTCCTCCTTTATCCACAAATAGCAATACCCTCATCTCAAGTCGATCTTTGAAAACATCATTGCGCCTTTAATTTGATAAAAAAAATTGTTTATTCTTGGCAATGGATATTGGTTCTTGATCATTGCCAAATTCAGTTGATGGTATTCAATGTAGAGTCTCCATGACCCATCCTTCTTTTGTATGAAAATAATAGGTGCACCCTAAGGTGATAGACTTGGACGTATAAGCCCTAGGCCCAATGACATTTTAAGTTCCATTTTCAACTCATGTAACTCTAGGGTCGACATCCGATAATGTGTTCCTTCTATTGGTTCATTTCCAGGTTTTAGTTCAGTGGTAAATTTGAATTCCCTCTCAGGCAACAAACCTAGTAACTCCTCTGGGAATACATCATCAAACTCTCGTACTACCGAGAGGTTTTCTAGTCCTTCCACCATGCCCTTTTTGTTCAATTCAAGGATTGGATATATCTTGCATCCCTTGTTCATGCTCTTCCAAAGTTGTAGGGAAGATATGAACCTTAGGGGAAATCCCTGGTCCCTTCCTACAATCACTCATCAATGTCCCACATCATTGGTCAAACTCGACCATTTTGTCTTGCAGTTGATTATTGCATCATGTGATTCCAACCAGTCCATACCAATCACGATGTCATAAGATCATAATATCGTGACGTATAGGTTGGTCTTCATGAATAAATCACTCACGTTAAGGCTACAGTCTGTAACGTTTCCTAAAACCTTATGCCTGGCTCTCCAAGCCATTTCCATGTAGCTAAACTTGTCCTCTTCAACTTGCTTTACCTTAATTATTTTTATCACTACAATAGAAATAAATCTCTCTGTAGCACCTAAATTTATCAAAATACTAAAGGTCTACTTAGCGATGGTGCTTGATGTCTCAGGAATAGTAGACTGGTGCTTGTCCTGCCAGTTATTCACCACTACATGAATATGGTGGGCCTTGCCCAAATCTCCTACTGTAGTGTGTCTGGAAGAACATGTTGCTCTATCCCTCTCAACCAATAAGTCACGTTGTTAATGTGTCTCTCCACATTTTCTATCATCTAATCTTTGATCCAGTACTCCTGGTCCCCTAAGTAGAAGTTGATGGCCAACTAGCCTGGAAACTTGATCTGTTCTGTTGAACAGGCATGAACAGGTGTTATTGCAGACAACATTGTTGCTGGTGTTGTGGTCCTTTGTAGGGATTTTTTTATTGAGGTGCCGCTCATTGTGGTTTCATGAACGTGGATCCTCTCACAGTGCCTCGATACCCTAATGGATGTCTAGCTGGTGATTGATGTTGTTGTGCACCAGATGTTGCCTGTCCCGTTGGTCTCATAGGATTCCTTCTTTGAGCCCTACTGATGAGCTCTTCCTCTGCTATGAGGGCCTTCTTGACAACATCATGCAATGTATGAGGCATTAATATCCATACTTTCATACTAATGATGATGTTAAGGACGAACATGAACTTGTTGACCTTAAGCTTCTCGGTGTTCACATGTGGATCATACCTACGAATCTCCATAAAATGGACCTCATACTCGAGCATCATATGAACTCCCTGTCGTAAGGCGTTGAACTCATTGAGATGACACTCATTGAATTCTTGAGACAGATACGTCTCCTGTAACCGATCCTCGAACAGTTCCCATGACACGTCCTCAATGAACATGTTCAACTATGGCAGGAGTGTTTTCCACCATAGAAGAGAGCTCCCCTTCAGCTGAAAGACCGCCATGCAGACTTTAATGTTGGAGGTATAGTCGCAAAGTGCAAATCACATTGCCATGTTCTACAACCATGCCTCGACGACTGTGTCATCCATGACACCCAAGAACTCAGAAAACTTGACCTTCTTGATTTCTCGGTGAACACTATGAGTACTATCTAGGGCTCGTTGTGGACCCTCAAGGGGTACATGCATCATGGCCTCATCTCTATCCAAATAGATAATCAAGGCCTCTGACATCCTATGAAAGGACCTCATCAACACAACCACATCCCCCACAACTATATGTTCCTGTCTGAGGACTTGTTATTCTCCTTGGGGGTTAGACCCCTCTGGAATGGATGCTACTGGAGGCATCATGCCTCCTCCCCTAGCACCATGTCATCTTCCTTTGCGACATCCTCTAACCATGATTACCTGCATGAATAAAATTCAATTTAATTAGTGATAAATTATTGATCAAGTGTTTATATAGTGGAGGGAATAATGATCCCTAGTCACAGGGTTGAGCTCTCTCTGATACCATATGTAACGTCCCCGCCATTACAAAAATAAAAGTGACATACGATAGGCATTTTTTTTTTCGTTAGGATTTATCCATTACAATTAATAGAAACATCATTGACACATCATCCAATATATTAGCGAAACAAAATTAACACATTATCAATCATTCATGACATAAAGATGATACATCATTTCCATGAACAACGATACACATATCAACACATTAACACAAATAAATAGTGGCCCATAATCATTTCATTCATACAAATAAATAAATATGCATAAACAATATGAATCCTAAAGCGCTCAACTCCTATCATAAGGATAATCATTAGATAACACCATGATAACATGGGATAACATAACGCTAACTTAAGTATCATAAATATAATCATAATAATGACATAAGATGCTACCCTCCCAACCTACCCTGCAAGTTTAGGACCTCCAGGACACATGACCAACGCTCAATCCCAGGTTCCAATTGATTTTAACCATTTAAGGTCTCAAGGATGACAATTGTTCTGAGGAACAAGGAGGTGTCTACATCCCACTAACAACAAGTATAATAATCATCTAGATCAATCCATCAATACTATTCATCAATCATCATAGATCAATGGTAATCAATATCGTCATCAATCATACATCCATATTAATATTCATTGCACGAGAGTTAACAATTCTAGAACAATCACATGTCGACTTAAGTAAACGTTCAAGAGAAACTAGCCACTAAATCAATCATATATCAAATAATTCAAGACGCAAGGTTAATTAACATTAAAATCAAGGTGCAAGATAAAAATGAAGAAGCAATGACATGCCCACTTAAATTAAATCGCTCATGTAATTCTATTATTATATCATAGCAAATCAACGACGTGAGGTAAATATTCATTAAATTGTTGTGGTGCCTAAGTAACTACAAAAATAATTCAATACATCATCGTTTATGTGCATGAGAAATTTATTATCTAGAACAACATTCCTTTCATTACATTCCATTTGCGCAAAAGTCTAATGTCCACAAAATCATTTAATTACACTATAATTTACATGCGTGAGAAATATAACTTCTAATTAATCTCATCATCAATATGTATTGCGCAAGGAAAGATAAGCCATAAATTCAACATACATCATATTAAGTTTAGGCGCAATAGTATCATCCATTTAACTGAGTGCACAAGGACATATCCTCCTTTCAACAATTATGAGTCAAATCAATTAATGGTGGAAGACTAAACTACACACATGACTATCAACACCTAGCTATATATATCATGGTGTGAGTAAACTTATGACTAAATATTGTATCCATCGATAGTATTCTTAAGGTGCAGTGAGACAACAATTTACAATACCATTGAAATAAGAGTATATAACATTTAAGGACTCTGAATATAACATCAAGGAATATAACATTAAATGAAGATCTTATAGAATTAAAGACTTTGAATATAACATAAAGGAGAGCATACAGAATTAAAGACTATGAATATAGCATCAATGAATTTACCATAAAAAGAGCTTATAGCATTAAAGAACTCTGAATCTAAATTGTAAAGTTGAAATTTACTCCATAACCATAATTCATGTACAATTCAACCTTTTTATTAAGTAACTGGAACTACGCTGAGCTAGAGGACTCCCACCCATCCAAAGATAAAAAAAAAAGGATACACAAAGGTATCAGTCTGAAATTGTTGGGCGAATGTGTGTCTCATAGAGGAGGAAGGGATGAATCAATACCCATTAAGACATGTAGAGTTAACAGTTCGAAAGTTGGGCAAGTTCAATTCAATGAAGGAGGAAGGGATTAATAGAAATTATGTAATAAGACACACAGATGAATCGGTTCGATGTTTGGACAATATGGAGAAAAACATAGGGATATAAAGGTAAAGACTCATACTAGCCTTGCCCACAAGATGGGCATGATTTACTCAATAAAAACGTAGAGAAATAAGTGTGAAGACACATTCTAGTATCCTCCATAGGTTGGGCATGATTTACTCAATAAAAATGCAGAGAAATAAAGGTGAATACATATTCTAGCCTCCCTTACATGTTGGGAATGATTTTCTCAATAAAAACGTAGAGAAATAAATATGGAGACATATGCTAGCCTCCCCCACAGGCTGGGCATGATTTTCCCAATACAAACATAGATAATTAAAGGTGAAGACATGTGCTAGCCTCCTCCAGAGGCTGGGCATGATTTTCTCAATAAAATTGTAGAGAAATAAAAGTGAAGGCATATGCTAGCCTCCCCCATAGGTTGGGAATGATTTTCTTAATACAAACATAGATAAATAAAGGTGAAGACATATTCTAGCCTCCCCCATAGGTTGGGCATGATTTACTCATTAAAAATTCTGAGAAATAAAGGGTCTATCCGTTGTATAGAGCTAGGAAAACGCAAGGAAATAAAAATTGATTTTCTTAGTTCAAAGAGACCAATAAACATAGAGAAAAGAAGGAATACACATAGGGAACTTGTTTGTAAAGGCTTTTGGGGTGTTCCTTCTTCCAAAAGGTAAGGAAACCAAAAGGACAAAAACTGGGAGGGGGCGAAAGGGAGGAGGTTTAATACAATATGCCTGGAGCTCCCCATGCTAGGTGTAATAAGCATTCAACAAATAAAATGCCGAGGAAAAACATTGAGCCCAATGAAGACAACTAAAGGTAACCACTTGGAGAAATAAAAGAATGAAATGTTGTGGAAAAAATTCAAACAATCTCAAGGGGAAAATATCAAGGTTGAGGAGAAGGGAACATGGTCCAAAAGAACTTAAAACACAAAGGTGCAATGAATGCTTTGCAGATCAATTCGGGGCTGCAACTTCAATTAAAAACTTAAAATGGGACAGAGAACAATCAACGCCATGATGAAGCCTAAGGATGGGAAAATCTCTCATGGAGAATAAATCAAGACGAAATTACCACAATGACATGCTTAACTAAATCTCATCAAAAACATTAAACCTTGAATAGATTTTCTAGCAATGTGTATGTAATGAAATTAAAATACGATTTAAATTGAAAATAATGAGTGCAATCTCAGTTTATAATTACCGTAACCGGAGACGAAGAATCTGAAGTTGTTGTTCCATGATTGCGCACCCTCTTGTCTCCGTCTTACTAACCGTGAAGACCTCACTGGTACCTCCCAGCCAACGCTAGGGGTACTCTTTTTCTGTAACGCCCCCTTCGTTACGTCTATGAATAGCGAAGTACAATAGGAAATTTTTCTTTTTCTTTTCTTTTTGACAAATAAGAAATTAACAACATCACCTAATTCACTAAGGTGACACATGATCAAA
>CBVK0100099913.1:0-19836 GCA_900067695.1 Picea abies
TCTACACTCTTTCCCTACACGACGCTCTTCCGGTCTGCTGAGGAGCCAGCGAGCTCTGGTAGATAGGGATGCTAGACACCACAGACTTTATCAGAACTGCCTTCCCTACTAAATTTAACCAATTCACCCCCCAAGAGGAAAATTTATTCTTTAGTTTTTCTACAAGATGGTTCCAGTGAGAGGTTCTAGGGGCATTTTTAAAAATAGGGATTCCCAGGTATTTAAAGGCCTCCCAATTAGTGTGCCCTTCCATCCCTAGAGCTCTTGTTATTCCTAGCATTTCATTTGGAGTGATATTCCAACCGTAGATGTTACTCTTGGCCTGGCTTATTTCACTTCCGGAGGTTGCTACATAAGCATCCAATTATTTCTTAAACTTTTTTGCTATTATCGGACTTGCTCCTCCCAATAGCAGTGTATCATCCGCGAATTGTGCATGGTTTATGTCTTTCACCCCTTGCACTATTCTTAATCCCTGGAGATTTTTGTGAACTTGGGCGCTTCCCAGCTGGTAGCTTAGGAATGATGCTTGAATTGCATAGAGCAGGGGTGAGAGGGGGCACCCTTGTCTTAAGCCCCTGGAGGCTTTGAAGAAGTTTGTTACCTTTCCATTCACCAACGGGGCTATCCATGGTGATCCAATGCAGGCTTTTATCCAATTTACAAATTTCGTGTCAAAACCAAACTTCCTCATGAATTCAAATAAAAATTCATGTCTGACTCTATCAAATGCATTAGCGAGGTCCAGTTTAATAACCATACCTTTTTCTTTCCTTCGGACACTGGAGTGGATAGCCTCTTGAACCAGAATGATGTTATCGGCAATATGCCTTCCTTTGACAAAGCCACCTTGGTTTTCAGGAACGATGAGAGGGAGGAGTGCCTTGAGTCGATTGGCTATAACTTTGGTGAGGATTTTATAGCTTGTGTTGCATAGAGAGATTGGTCTGAATCGATTGAAGGAAAGTGCTCCTTTTTCTTTCGGGATGAGTGCTAGGAAGGATGAATTGGTGCTTCCTCCTAGCTTGTTGCTCCGCTGCGATTTCTTGATCATTTTGGTTAAATCCTTTTTTATTATATTCCAGCACTACTAATAGAATTTGGCAGTGAACCCATCCGGTCCTGGGGCCTTGTCTGGGTTCATCTGATCAAGAGCCTCCTTTATCTCTTGCTGTGTTACCTCCCTTGTCAACCTACTGTTGGTGTCCTCATTTATTAGCCTTGGGATAACAGTGAGGGGGTACCTCTGCTGGTCCGTTTCTGTTCCTTTTGGTTCTGTATAGAGCGTCTCGAAAGCTTCGTAGGCTGCTTGTTTTATGCCCTCTGGATCTGCAATTGTTTTATTTTGAACTTGAACTTCTGTAACTACCTTGTATTGTCTCCTCTCTTCCTCTTGTTTGTTTTGCGCCCCTTCTTCTTCTGTTGGCTGGTTTCCTTTGTCTTCAGAGTTCTGGTCTCCTTTTGCTCCCTCTTGCACTTCTTTACTTGGAACTGGTTCTCCTTCGTCCACTTCTTTAGCCAGGATACTGAAGCTGTTCTCCGTGTCCTTGGTCCTTGAATATTTAGCGTTCGGTGGGACTGTCTGTTCATTTCTTTGTCCCTTCGGTTTGGATTTCCCCTTCCGGGCCTGTTGCTAGCCTTCTTCCCCTGCTTTCTCTGTGGGGGGATTCTTTGGGCAGTTCCTTTGGAAGTGGCCGTATTCGTGACATCCTCTACACTTGAACGGGAGCTGTTCGTAATCCATCTTTTGGAAGTGGTGCCAGTATAGCTGTAACAGACCACAAAAGACCTTGCAACACCCCACCTATTGTTTCTAATTTTTCATCAGAAATTTTATCTGATGACGTAGGAATGGAGTTTCCAGCAACCCCACTATAACTATTGTTTGATGCTGCAATTGTACAGTAATTTTCAAGAGCTGTAGATAGCATAGGAATAAGAGGTGGCAAGATATTGCAGGCCAATAAGTAGCTACGGTTGGCAGCTAATGCTAACACCACTTTTAGAATTCGGAGCAGTGAGAATGTTGTCTAACAAGCTTCTGGCTTTGATGTATGTGAAGCAGGAAGTGCAGAAGCAACAAAATCAATAAGACCAGCTTGCCGAACTGCATGAAGTTCAACTTCTTTTCCTTCAAGGTACTGTCAAAAGCCAACACAGTCAGTATGTGAAAGACATTAAATGCCACATATATTTTATAGAAATTTCACAAAAATCCACTTTAGAGAACTAAGCAGTCTATATAGCATGCAACCTGAGATTGTCCAAACAACAAATATCACAAAGCACCAGTATGCAACAAATCTGAATAGAACACTTCCAAAGTTCAATGATACCGGAAACTAGCACTTGATGCAACTTCTATAACTATACAGTCAAACAATTGATGAAAATCCTCTGTTCTCACTAATAAACCCCTTCTAGGCAAGAGAAGTTGGTGGTCATTTCTCAAAATCTAAGTCTAAACAAATGCTATTATACCTGCACTTTTATTTGGCCCTTCTTTATTTTCTTCTTATCAGGAATACTGTCACCAACATCAGTCCAACTGGATGTATTTTCTGTACTTACAACGGCCTTGGGATAATGATAATTATCAATTTTGGCATGAGACTGAGGATAGGCACGGTCACTACTATGAATGTTACTCGCTACTCTCTTTCACCACTTCTTGTTTTGGAAAATCTTCTTCACTGCATGGAGGAACTCTCTCAACTATAGGGGCTTGATCTCACATTGTCCACCAGTTGTTGCAAGGAGTCTGTTCGAAGCTATATTTATTGTGCATTGTTGTATACATGTTGTGATCATGCTATATGGTGCATTTCATTTGGTTAGTGAAGTAGGAGAACAATCAATCTTTGAAAACATCACATCATTCATACATTTCCAAATGTGAAAATAGAGCTCCAGCATGTCTTTCTGGTAGATTGAAATGACTAGATCTATCAGTGGTCACGTGTGACTTTCTAGGCTTTCTACCTCGTGAGATCTCTCAGCCAGTTGGTCGTGATATTCCTGGTTATCTACCTCGTGAAAACCCTCAGCTCAATGACAAAATTGCTCATTCAATGTTGAGGACACATGACCCGCTTGGGGCTCCTTCTGAAACTCTACGAAACGGGGTAATTTACCTAATCTTGACTGTTGTTTTAAGTTTCTAACTTCTCATTTGTGAGTAGAATGGATTGTGTAAAGTTAACACAAATGATAATTTTATGCAAATATCTCCATATGGTGCGGGTGGTTTAACTGCAAGTGAGATTAGCAGTTTGGGTGATGGTTCTAGAATTGGGGTGGGTGGATTATCTGGTGGAGCAGGTCCAGGAGGTGGTTCTAGAATTGGTTTGGGTGGGGTAGCTGCAGGTGCAGGTTTGTTAGCACTGGCACCTTTGAATGATCCAGTTTTGATGGGGCAGAGACAAGGAAGGGTTGGCATAGATCCTGCTCTTGCCAGGATAGATGCATCTTTAAGACTGCTTGACAGTGCAATATCTAGTTCATCTGGTTCATCTTTCAGGCTACCTGACCATCTTAAGCCTGATGAATCCTCCAATACAATATTTATTGAGGGGCTTCCTGCTGACTGTTCTCGCAGATAAGTTGCCCGTATCCTTCCAAAGTTGTTTAATTTTTTGGTTATTGTTAGATAGCTTGCAGGACATGATGCGTGCCCATTCCATACATAGCTTCTTGAAGTCTCTGGCTATTGTTATTCCTGTCTTTTATAATGTGAATCCCTCTGATCTTCGATGGACAGTATGCATGGTTGAAGAAAGAAGGCTCAAATCAGTGATCGCTTCTCAAATAAGAAATGGGAAATCGAGGCCCCACGAGATTGTTTACAGGTAGTAAGTTGGAATTGCAGAGGTTATCCATGGATAAGAGATTCAGGTTTGGGGCCCATAACAAAGGGGACATATATTATCATTCTTGTAGAAACACATGAGCACGATGGATGGAAGGTTCTAGATTTCGAGGGTACAAGAAAATTTTAGTTTGGAACAAAGAAAACGAGACAAGAAAATGACATGAGGGAGTTACAGTGCTAATAAATGAAAAATGGTGTGGTGTTGTAAAAGTGGTAAAAGAGGACCCAAGAAAACAATACATATGGCTACAAATAACTGAGAAGGAGGTTACTTTCAGGGTGGCTGCTTGCTATTTTTCCCCAAAATATTCAAAGATATATAAAAGAAGAAATTTAGACAACGAAGACCCGTATGCCTCATTGAAAAGAGATATCTCTCTATTTAGCCACTTGGGAGAAGTAATGTTAATGGGTGATTTGAATGCAAGGATAGATAATAACCAATCTTTCCAATTGAGCAATGAAGAAAGAGGGGAAAACAATCCCTTATGGTTAGAAGAGAGTGGAGATCAATCATGGGAAAGAGATTCATAAGGTTGAAATGGGGGCTTGACACACTTTGGGGTAGAATTACCCGGGCTCTATAGTTTGTTTGGCATGGTTATTTGCAATGGAAAGAGAGGGTGGCTAGCTTAAGGGGGTATCACATGCAAAACTTACAATGGTCAAAGTGTGGTAGATTACTTAATCTGCTCTCAAAGTTTTACTTCTAGAGCATTGAAGTTTGATATAGAGGACTGTCCTATTGAAATGAAATCTGATCATGCCCCCCTAGTGGTTAGGCTAGACTTTCCTACTAGTCCACATGATAATCAAATCCTTGACATACAAAAGAGAAATCTTTCCAAAGGCAAAATCCTCATGAATCAGGAAAATAGGGATAAGTTTGGTGTTGCTCTTAAGCAACAATTTCAGGTTATAAAGTACAATAGGGAAGATGTGACAACCAATGAGACGGGTGGTCATGTTCATAGTAGTTCGTTGATTCCAACAATCCACAAGGCCTTAAGTGCTTGTAAAAGGTCTCATCCCAAGAAGAGGGCTACAAGTACCTTTTCGACAAATCCATGGTATGATGAAGAATGTAAGGTAGACAAGAGATCTCTAAAAGAGAGAAATTTGGGCAAAGAAAATAAGAAGAAATATGAAAAATTAATACATTAAAAAAAACAAGAGTACGTAAATGCACGAAGAAAGGAGTTAATCTCTCCTGGAAAACACAACCCCAAAGGATTTTGAATAGAAACAAAGGAGGAAGTAGACTGAAAACAATATTAGGAATGTCCAATGGTTAGAATATGTGAGGCTCCTTTAGGGTGCATGAGAAAGATACTCCTCCCATAGTGAAAACATCAGTGGAACTGTTCACAGTGGATGATATCAAGCAAGGAATGAAGAAGTTAGCAAATGACAAACAAAGGACATAGATGGGCTTCAAGCTGAATTTTTAAAATGGGGGGTTTAGCTCCTTGCACCTCGCATAAAAAATATTTTCAATGGGGTCATCCATGATGACTTTCCGGGAGAATGGACCTCCAGTGTGATCATTCCTCTCTTTAAGAATGGATATATCAATAACCCTTCCAACTACCGCACTATTATGGTCAACCCCCTCATGGGAAAGTTATTTGGGAGCATGATAGAGCGAAGAATCAACAGTTGGGTAGAAGATAAGGGAAAAAAGGGCAAAAGGGCAGGCAAGTTTTAGACTTAGGCATTCTACCATTGATCATTGTGTCACCCTTAAACATTTGATAGAGAAAATATGGGACAAACAAGGTGAAACAACCTATTTTTCTTTTGTGGAATTTAAGAAAGCCTTTGACACAGTGTCTGGAGAAAAACTATGGAACATAATGGAAGAGTTGGTTATCCAAGATGGATATAGTGCAATAGTTCAGAGACTTTATAAGAATGTTGGAGCTAAAATCAGAACAAGTGAAGGAATGTCTGAATGTTTTGGTAGTGATATGGGTGTTAAACATGGATGTCCTCTATCTCCCACTTTGTTTGGTTTATACATTGATAAGTTGGAAGCATGGTTGAGCAGGACGGATGGAGAGGGTGTCCATCTAGCAAGGTATGTGGTGAAGCTACTTTTATACGCGGATGGTCTTATTCTAATTTTAAAAACAACACATGGATTAAGAAAACATTTAAAGGCCTTATAATACTTTTGTCACGAGGTAGGGATGCAAGTGAACATTACCAAGACCAAAATCATGATCTTTTTTTTAAATGGAAAAGACAAACCAATCACCTTTCTTTTCGAAGGCAGTCCATTGGAGATAGTGAAAGAATACAAATATCTTGGGATTGACTTCCACTTAGAGCTTAGTTGGGAGAATTGTAGAGCGAAAATGATACAGGGAGGATGAGACTCCAAAATAGGTGCAAAAAAGCTGAACTTTGGTATTGGAAAACCGAAAAAACCCTCTTTGGTTTGTTGGTTACGCCGGTTGTTCTTTATGGTTGTGAAATATGGAGAAGCAACATGTCAACTTGTAGATGGAGACACTAGAAAGAATTCAGAAGCAATTAATTACTAGCAATTTCAAACTTAAAGCCACAGACTCGTATGCAATTCTTTTAGCTAAAACAAGTACTTTTCTATTGGAGGTGACAACGATAACCAAATTAATAAGCTATTTAAAGAAGGTGGAAAACATGGATAACCAACGCTGGCTCAAGTTAGCTATGGAGGAGGAGTTAGAACGTAAGAAGAATACTTGGATGAAGAAAAATAAAACGTGGTTGAATAAGTGGAATATCAAGCTGCATGAATGTCCTAACACCAAGGAAGAAATAAAAATGTTTGTGATTGAAAAATTTAGGATTGCCATGTGGATCAATCACAGTGGGCATAAAAAAACATACTACATCAAGGGGTTTAACCCAAATTGTGACCATACTAAGAAAACATATTTAGGGGCAACGTTTAAAGGAAAAACAAGGTTGTTAGTTGCATAACTGAGGACGGGTTGACATCACCTCAGATATAAGACCGGTAGGTGGAAGGTACCCAGTGAAGTTTGGGAGGAGAGAACTTGCATATTCTGCAATAAGGGTATGGTGGAGACAAAGTGGCACTCTATTACATAATGTGCAGCCTAGGAGGATATCCATAGTCAATATGAAAACCGGTTAAAGGTCGACAACATACACTAGCTATTTGACGAGGATAAGATCAACCAAATTGCTAGTCTTCTAGTCAAGATTCACAACAGAAGATCCGACATCGAAAAGAGTGTGAAGATGAGTTAGCTCTGTTATTTTCTTGTTCCCTTAGGCTGTTTATCCTCATGGACGTCATTAAAATCAATCAATCAATCAATTTATGCCATGTGAAGGATGAATAAGTGTCGAGTCTAGCCAAATCGAAAAGGACCTGGATGGTACGCGAGATTTGAGAGCTGCCAACAAATATCCAAGTTCGAATCAGACTATAACAACATTTTATAAAAATTATTGAATGTCATAAATACGTTTAGGAGACCTAGTTCCAGTTTGGAGTGACGGTAAGACGAAAAATTTGACCGGAAATGACGAGCAAAATGCCCGTCAATTTCCAACCGCATCACGTGAAGGTTGAAGGTTGTGGACATATCCTTTTTATGTCTTCTATGAAAAGTACCATAACGGTCACTTGTGGATATTAATATTGAAAAATTTTCAAGCGTCCATGACAAGAAACCACAAAAAACAGTAAAATAAAATAAAATAAAATAAATTAAATTAAATTAAATTAAATTAAGCCATTATCGATCCACGGCCAAAACCTTATCTGCATTATCAAGGAGAGTTAAAAGAACCCGCATACGCCACGTAGGAATGAAGCCCATTAAAAATTACACATGCTCGCCATATCATCGAGCCTCTTGATGACATGGCGTGCCTGAATGGCATAAATGGAGAGAGCAGGAAAAGGCACGTTCAAATTTGACCACAGAGATTCTCGGGTTTTCTTCCATTGTTGTTTTTTCCCCCTCCTTAGTGTTCTGCCTAGGGTTCTGCTACCGGGACGATTTATCCAGTTCGTGACTGAATCTCCACCCGCATTTGCATATCATTTTGCTCTGGAGTCTCTGATGCTCCCACGCCAACGACAGGTTTCCAAGATTTCGTCTTCTCAAATTTGCAGACGCTGAAGGCCAAGAGCTATTTTAAAGGAAAAAGGCCGAAAAAAACGGATGAGTGAAGATTAGCTATGGAGGATTTAAAATGACAGGGAAGGGTAAAGACAGAGATCAAGACCAAGAGCCTTCTCCTCCTGAGTTGAGTTTTGTTCATCTCTTGCAGCCGAACAACAGAGATTTGGCTGCAAACTGGGCCGTGGATGTTGGTCGAGAGCTCGACAACTACTTGGCCCAACTTTCAGTTACAATGCTTTTCCAAGACGGGACCTCTTCTCTCAATTTTGCACAAGGTATGCTCGACTTCTCTTTGGATTTTGCATTTTGCTCATCTAGAAACTGAGCTGGGGGTTGGGGTTACCATTTCTTTAGATCCACACCTTCCTTCCCTCTGGAGAACAGGAATAGGATAAAATAGGTTAAATCAGATAGCTCATTACACTGCTCTGTCTTGTTTTTGCACTCTCTGCACTAGAGGGTAATATTTCTTTTAGAGTCGGCTTTATGTGCAGGAAGTGCAGTGTTGGGCGTTGTGGGCAGCCTCCTTGTGATTTGGGGAGGCATTACTCTTGTGGGTCGAAGTGTGGGTTGAGGGGCGCGATTTCTGAGTTTAGAATCTGAGTTGGAGTCCCTTACATCTTGCGGAGACAGAGTTATTCCCCAGACCGAGTCTCATCTTCTATGGGTCGTATTCCTGCCTAGCCAACGCATTTCTTCTTGGCAGATTATGTTGTTTCAGAGCAGAGTTTATTCTTCGTATTGCTGGGTCTTGTCACTATTGGCAGGTGAGCTGGGAATGTGTATTGAGTTGTTGATTAGTGGGGGCATCTTCTCTTAAGCTGGGCGCATTCACCTTGCAAATTCTGGCAGCTCTGATTGTGGGCACTGATAACTGAGCTCGTGACCCTTTGCAGCTATTTATAGTGCCATTTTCTCAACACATGTAAAGATTGCCCACAGCAATAAATATCAGGTTCTTTACTTCACATTTGCAGTTCTATTTGTTGTTCAATCAATGTACGATGGTTGTAACAATTTATTAAGTGCAATGGTTTCTTTGAGCTTCATATATGCTGGATGATTTCAATTTATCTTTATCTCCCAAATTTGAGTAGCCATTAGATGTTAAGGACAGTAATAATCTGCACTAAAAATACTATATCAGTAGACATATAATTCTTCTAAACGACAACTGTTTGACGAAGTAATTACACTCTAAACCAAGAAGATTTTCCAGAAAATTTGAGTGGGGAAAGTACACTATTATTTGGGCTATGGAGTCAAATGGTTGTAAATGAGGGTCTAAGTGGGTATGGAGAAGTCCAGCGGGGCATCCTACTTTAGACAAATTCCGAAAGATTAGGTGTTTGAATCTTCATTATATACTATTGCCTAATAGATTCCCAACATAAAGGGAGAGCATACTACACTCTACCTCATTGAGGAACTAAGTCGAGCTACAAGAAACAATCAGAAACATGGTCAATCAGATGAAGATCTATGATTTAACATGGTCTGATCACACCTTGGACTGAAAGAAAATCCCGAGGTAACAAAATCATAGAGGAGAGATACACTCATAGCTATGATTTTCACTGTTTTAAGGAAGAACTTTAAGGAAGAACTATCTATTACAACTATAAGAAAACAATTAACTCAATCACAGAACTAGATTGTAGTAGTGAAATGAAAGAGTTAACATATAGAACACAAAGAAAGAGATGGAGACACCATTGAATGCTTTATTATTCTCAATTGCTTCAACAATAGTTTCAATACATGGGGGATCAAACCCTAGGGATCCAACCATCTTCATTCACTCTTTAAATAAAGAAATGATTATCCTATCAAAGTTGACTGTCTCAACGAAGATCAATTTCATTTCATGAAATATGACAGTGAACCAAAATTGATCATCTATGACAAAGTCATAGATGATCACACAATCATTAAAACAGTTCTCAAAGTATTTCTTTAAATCCAATAAGATATCTCCAACCAACCAATATATTTGACAGAGTCAAATTTGATTACCGTCTTAAGGTTTCATCATTGAATGAATGACCTTCTCATTTCTTAAAATCGAGCTTACTCCTTGATTCTCAAGTTATCTTTATTGTGTGCCATAAACCTAATAATTTTCAACTGTGCAGTGTTGCTAATTCCAGGTGGCTCCACAATCTTCATTGTCTGCCTATGCTCCTTTTGTGTGTTCTCTCTAACAACCTTTGAAACAGGTAAGGAAAAAGACACATCAACTTAGGTTTTTATTAAAACCATTTACCTTCTAGGCACGTGGCATGTTGCGGTTGGTCATATTTTCATGGATACCCCTTCCACCAGATTCTTTGTCCTCATGTCATGGTCTTCAGCAGATGTGGCATGAATACAGGTTGACAACACCTTATTTATGTGGTCCTGAAAGGGGCTTTGAAAGGTCCACCTTGGGATGTTAAGGTATGTGCTACTTTTATTTATTTTTGTCCAGAGTTGGCTACCCATGTTATTTGGAAAGGTTTTGAAAAGGCCATCTTGGAATGTTAAGTTACATGCATCTATTTAGCATTGAAGTCCCAGGATTGGTTGTGGGCTGTCTATCTCAGCCTTGCTATATCAATGATTAGGAACCTGCTCATTTCTGCAGACCTCCCTTGCTCATTATTCTAGCTGGTTGCTTTGAATGCCATTTATGCCCGGACTAAATACCCAAACAAATTTTTCACTTCACGAGTTTCTCTTCATCACATTCTGGACACCTAGTGTTTTCCCAAGAACTATTATTTGTGATATAACCTACATTCAATTTTTCGAAAGGGATGAGTCTTAAGATGAATCCCTTTGACCACCTCTATTGTGAAATAATGAAGCAGTGTTAGGCTCTTCATTGTTGTCTCCTTGAATTTTCTTTGCTCATGTTCTTGGAATTGTACCTGCATCATCATCGTCATGACCAATGCTATATATATGCTTATCGCTTTTGGATAATGCTTGGTGTGACTAGCAGTACCTCTATACCTTCTGTCTTTATAATTGATTTGGGATATGCAACAAGATTGATATAAAGAAATACAATGACGGGAAAGACACAAGCTTTGATCCTATGAGACCTTCATCCATTGAGCCAAACAAGTTTATGACAACAACATATGACCATATGACACTGCCATGACATTGATATAATGGGGATATAGACCAGACATTTATTATGACTACGATAGTAGCATGGACACATTTCCTCCCATCATTCATAATCGCGACTTTCCAAACTAAGAATTTTCATGGTTCAAAAGTGCTAAATCATATCGTTTCAAGAACTTACAACTTCTTGCAACCAAAGATCAAAGTATAATGAGGAGGGTAAAGTCATCAAATCCTCTATGGATACAGTGGTATAATTGTCCCCACTCTTGCCTGCCTTCCTGGACTCCAATGAATAATTTAAGGGTTCTAGACATGATGGGAAACAAATTGGACAGACTATGGAGACACGATTCTCAGGTTGAAGCTAAAGTCTTTTCTCCACCTCCTCTCCATTTAATGGTAGATCTTTTCTATTGATGTACTAGCACAGGGATCTCTAACGCCTTCTAAGAATTTTGGAGATGAAAAAAGTATCATATATCATGTCTTATTATAGCTGCCAATAGGTTGGTATATAGGGATAAGTTTTCCATTGACTACATATTAATCCACGCATTGACCCAAAAATTTATATAGTTTTCTAATGCCACACTTTAGCAATATATTTTATTTATTTATTTCAATTATTTAAAATCCTTTTTGGAAAGATCCCATTGGATATTCAAATGAACCTCTTATTGTCGAGCTGATGGCAGTTCATAAATGTGGACATACGGTCTCATCTCATTACTTGGAAGTAACATCTGCTACATCAATTTCTGAGCTAAACAAGCGTCTTGACATGTCACTGTATATCATAGCCCTTGTCAGTATCCTCTTGCTGTCATTTGGCATTCGATGGTTGTCACTGCAATCGATGACTCATCATGGCCATTGAAAGATATCTTGTAGGCTGTGATGCGTGCCGATTCCATACATAGCCACAGTACATAGCTTAAAAGATAGCTTCTTTAGTCGGGGACTGTGATGCATGTTGAATCCCGAGGATGCCTAGAAGCCACTGTACATAGCTAGGGTGGAGAAGATAGAAGCCGATTGTCGAGGAAGCCTTGTGAAGGTCTGTGTGTGGTGGTATTATCAGCTGGAGGAGTCTATAGGAGGTTGTCGCTAATTCCACAACGCAAAGGAGCTCTTCCTTTCGGATCATTTCGACGAGAAGAGCGTTAATACAATTGAGGGAAAATGCAGTGTGCATACTTTCAAGAACTACACCAAACTGGACAACGTTGGCTCTGAAGACTGTTTCTTCCACTTTGAATACAACGCTGCAACCGGAGGGTTCATTCCCAATAGGGTGGCTGTGCAAGTCAACGAGATCTGCTGTGAAATTTTCGCTTTGTTTTTCACCTCCCGGGGTTTTGATCAGTCGACCTCCGAGATGTGTCTTTAATGAAATGCCTTCTGTCTGTCTGTTTCTTGTAGGCACTGCAAATGTGAAATGTCGTACAACCTTGATGTCTTTATGACTCAATGTGAAGCATGCAAGGATTGGTAGGTTATGTATCTTCTTTGTTTTCTCATTCAAAACCTAGACTTTTGTAGGATCTACATGAAGTCTAGTCTCATCAATCACAACAGAAGTTTGTCCAAAGAATGGCTTCTTCATTTAGGCCTACAACCTGTCCTAGAAAAAGAGGTCCAAAATTGTGCTAACATGTTGAAATTTATTTGAACCAGTTTTGCTGAAAACCAAAATGTCATCTAAGTAAACCAACACAAATTTACCAAGATGTAGTTGGAAGATGTCAATGAGTTTGATTGACCGTCATTGGTTGTTGGGTGGACTCCATGGCAAGATCAAAGTTGGATTAAAGGAAAACTAAGTTTTCAGTCCTAGTAGGCTACATATCCTACATCTAAAATGTGATGGACCTTTACTGGAGCTGCCCTTCATGACTAAATGAAATCATTGAATGCAGGAAACCCATTTTAAATGTCTTTGTTCCTTAATTTTAGAATGTGAATTAAAAAACTAGAGAGGTTGGTGATCAGTGTGTAGGATAATTTCCTTACCAAGGATGTAGTGTACCCATTGCTTGAGTACTTGAATCAATGCATAAACTCCTTGTCACAACTATTCTGGTTAAGACTGGCCGAGGACAAAGTCTCTAACTAGTATGCTACTAGATCTCCTGCTTGCTTAAGAACAATGCATGTGGCATATTCAGAAGCATCCATCTCAATCTCAAAAGGTTGTTGCAAATCTAGGAAAGCAAACATCTGGGCATAGCAGAACCATCTTAAAGCCTATGAGATTTTATTTTACTTTTGAGATTATTTGCATGACACATTTTTCATGTTGTGATTGAAATCCTGTCTTTTGTGGAGTACAAGTTGTTAATGTTGACACTTTTCACCAGATCAAAACCAAAAATCCCAACCACAACAATCTCACTCATCACTTTTCACCAGATTTGCTTATGTTTTTTTAGGACTTTAGAACACCACATGTAAAAGTCTTGTACTAATAGTGAATCCTTTGGCAAACATGACCTTAAGAAAAATTCTAAGACTTGATAAAGAAACAATTTAAAGACTTAGATAAGAGTTATTTATTAGACGAAAACAATAATAATTTGGGATATGTAATTGTTCCACGAGGGTTGATATTTTTGTTCCATAACTCTGTTAACTCATTTCTAGTATTCATTCTGTTTTGCTATGTTGAAGTCTCATAGTATTTAATTGTCCTAGGCATGGTATCAATAGGTGAGATAACTTCAGAGAAACTCATCCATGTCTGGCAGTGCAACAGTTAAAGGTTAAATTTGAACACATAATTTCTGTCTAATCAAAGTTTGGTCTCATGATACAGAATCTCATATGCGACCCATTCCAATTGTTCTCTGCTTTCTTGATGTTCCGCTCTACAATGTCCTACTTATGACTAGCTGAGGGCATAATAGGTAAATACATTACAAGTGTGGTAGTTGATGGCAGTTCTTAATAGAGTTATTCTGGGTGTTTAACTGATTGAATTCATTACAACATGTTGTACAGTGCTATACATAAGACAATAATTAGGACTCAGGAGTGCCATATAGCATTTGTGGCTTTACTGATGTCTCCCACCAGTCAACTATAACAACAGTAGTAAAAAAAATACTCTTAATACAATCCCTATTATAGTAGCAGTCCATTATGACAAGAGCTAGGCCTAGTGAATCATCTATATCTATATCCCTTATCCTTGACATGACTATCGTACCACCTATAAGAGCTGGTATAGAAACCTTTAGGCAATGATGCATACACCCTTTGCTCTCTACTTGTTCTTAAACAATATAGATGCATAATTATTTCAGAGGCAGTGTGGGAACATAATTCTAAATCAACAAATTGATTGTTTATAGGATTCAATTCTTTAGGCAAATTTTCTATAAATCTTAGGAAATTAAGAGAATTCCCAAATATTTTTAAAGGTTTCCTATTAAGAAATATGTTCAACTATCTTATTTTATAGTATTGAATCTATTTTTCAGTTTGCATTTGTTTGATTCCAGATGTCTTTGATATGTACAGGCTGGTGGAGAGCCTTGTGTTCTGTGTTTTGTGGAGTTTACTGATGCAAAATGTGCTTTAACTGCTATAAGTGCTCTAAAAGGTACGTCAGAACTTCTATAGAATGAGTTTGATCTTAAGGGTTGAGTTGGATTTCTTGAATTTAATGTTCTTCAATTTTTTGCAGAATGCCTGTGGAATATCTGGCATCCTTCGAGCATGCACGATAAATTGGATTCAATGTTACTCAGCTGTTAGATATGAAGGATTTGTGGTGTCAGTTGGGACCTCTTATTGCCTTTGATTACACCTGCTTCAGATTCTGCTTTTGAAGGGTGGTTTACCTGTGCATCACCAATATTTGCATTTGCATTGGATTTTTTTTGAAAGCTAGAAACTAGAAATTATTCAGGGATTAAATTTTTGCATTTCCTAGACTATGGTTACTTGGGATAATGCATTTTTGGATAAAAATTTATAGTAATTTGTGAAGCACATCCTAAACCATATATTTTGAGTCTTTATACTAACTAGAGGTCACAATATGCTATATTATAGGAACTTTTTACTGGTAAATGTTATGGTTGATCTCTTTGGAAATGGATGATAATTTTTTTATTGTTTTTTCCTGCTATTTAGGGATATTGTGTGTCTTTCTTGTATAGTTCATAGCCAATTTTAGGAAACAACCATTGTTGTTTCAGATCCACATCTTATTCATCACTTAATCGTAGATGGAGCTTGCTGAGATGACAGGTTATCACCTTCAGATATCTTTTTTGCATGATATTATTTTCCTTGGGGACAATGTGAAACTACATATGTGGAGTTTTTTCAAACTTCCTTTAACATCTATATTATTCTCCCCTCTCACAATTTTCTAGAGTTACTATTTTTTTATGGAAACATGGTATGCTCGAGAAAGCAGTTTCATTATTGTGTGAAAGAAATATAGAAATCAAGGACATGACTTCTAAAGCATACTTAACAATATTCATGACATAAACATATGATGTTTAAAGTATAATCCATTCGTCATATAGAAATCAAAGAAACATAAGATAGAATGTGAGTAATCATGAAATTGTCGTTTGGTTATGGTTCTGGTACATTTTTTCAAGGCATCCTTGACACATCAACTCTTACCTTGAAATGGTGAGCACATCATGCATTTATGCTAGATATTTCATTTCCTCTAGAATGTCCCCGAGGGAGATGTCCCCAAGGATGTGTGGGGCCTCCTCCACAAGGATGGAGAGCATTGATTGTAATCCTAGTTTCTCCTAGTCTATATAGGAGATGTTGGGCAGACCATTGTGTTGGTTAGCTTATTTGTGTTTTGAGCTATAGCGATGTAATTCTTCTTTTAGTTTTCAATAGAAGATGGATGCTGTGTTGAGCATTGAGTTTTTTGTTTGCGCTGTTCGTATTTCCGGCAATATGTGTTTGTAGATTACCTTATTCAGAAGTTGCTCGTTTTTTTGGAGGTTTTCAGTTTTTAGCTACCTAGTACTATTTAGGTTAATTTCGAATGCAAAATCTGGTTACCATGATCTGAAATTAACATTGTATTAGAGTACGTTCCCTGAAATTAACAACTTTAGTTTCTGTTGGTAACTTGCCCATTCATGCTGATTTGAGTATCTCTGGCATGCTTGAAGGCTTGAACTAAAGTTTGTTCAACAAGTCAGCAAGTTCATAAAATAAGCATCGTACAAATATCAACTTCCATATTACTATTTATTTACTGTGTAGTTTGGTTTGGACTTTTAACCTTCCGCTTCACAATTTTGGAGGTTCATGTTAATATCTTACATATTGCTTTGGTTACCTCCAAGGCTCAAAATTAAGGAGCTCTTAATCATGGACAAAGCTCAAAGGTTGGCATTTTAGTTTTATATATCCTCGACACTGTAGGCGATATAAAAGCTTTTTTTCATCTGAAGAAAGTGGTTCATGTACTCCATGAGTGTTATGTCAAACCCCTTGGCATACACAAAAGAAAGGCCTATACAAAACATATAGCGCTTGGCATTGGAACATGGTTTGGTCCAGTTTCATCATTACTCCTGTTCTTAAACATTGAGAATTCTTAACCTTAAGGAGAAACTTTGGAAGTGCTTTTCGGGGAAACTGATGTTCTCTTGATATGTGATAACTTGTCTATGTTCGACATTGAAATGCCATAATGGTTATGATATTATTAGTTGGTAGGTTTGATTAATTTTGTATGGTTCTACTATGGACATCATTTAAAGAAGAGGAGATGAACATGTAGTTAGACACAAGTTCATTTTTAAAGTGATTTGCCATGCACAAATTTTGCATACCTCATATTTTAGGTGTTCATGCTTGTGGAGATGATACCAAGAGTAATCTCATTTGGATAGAAGCTATGACAACATGTTTCATTGGGTAAAAGTTTGAAGGATTTGTTAGACGTCTATGAACTTAATGTCAGTTCAGTCACCATATTGGGTCTTTTTATCTCTTAGACACTCTCGAAAGAAAAAACCCCACTTTTAGTGCGAGGGAAAGCCTAAGGAAACTATTAAGTGGGTCACTAGCTGACACCTATATGACTTACTCCTTTGGGCTTGGAATGACTATTAGGTCTTGATATTGATATTGTATTTTTTTTTTAAATACCTACACAAAGGTGGCAATTGTGACATGTTTCACTCTCTTCCCGTCGCTATTGCCACGCCCAAGACGTATCTCTTTCCACCTCCAAGATTGTCGCTCCCACAACAACCACGTCGGAGCTAGTAACTCCTGGCCGTCGTTGTTTCCACCTGATGGACGTCGTTCTTGCGACGTCCAAGAGTGTCGCTCCCATAGCAACCACATCGGAGCTAATACCTCATCTTGTCGGTCTTGCCACCTTCAGAATGTCTCTCTTGCCACCTTTGAAACGTCGCTTTTGCCACCTTTGAAACGTCTCTCTTGCCACATTTGAAACGTCTCACTTGCCACGTTTGAAATGTCGGTCTTGCCACCTTTGAAGTGTCTCTCTTGCCATGTTTGAAACGTCTCACTTGCCATGTTTTCAACGTCTCACTTGCCATGTTTGAAACGTTGGTCTTGCCATGTTTGTAACGTCTCTCTTGCCACGTTTGAAACGTCGCTCTTGCCACGTTTGAAACGTCGCTCTTGCCACGTTTGAAACGTCTCACTTGCCACGTTTGAAACGTCGGTATTGCCACGTTTGCAACGTCTCTCTTGCCACATTTGAAACGTCTCTCTTGCCACGTTTGCAATGTCTCTCTTGCCACGTTTGCAACGTCTCTCTTGCGACGTTTACAACGTCGGTCTTGCCACGTTTGCAACGTCTCTCTTGCCACGTTTGAAACGTCGCAAGAGAGACGAAAATTAGGTCGTCGGAAAAACGACGTCATGTGAAACGACGTTTGAGGGGGTCTGAGGTTTGTCGGTCTTCCGACAATAGAAAGTGGCAATTGCGTCGAACGCGCCGTTGGAATTTGACCCAAATGTAGTAGTGACTCTGTCATATGTTTTGGTGAACCCTGAGTGCCCCTCTATGGGTGTAGCATGAAGCTCAGAGAGTACCATGGATTTGATCTTGGATTGTTTACTTAAATACAAGCGACCTTTGTATCGAAGCTCATCCTGAAGCCAAGAGTACCCTGGGGGAGCCTGTGCCTTGTTTTGCAGTTGCTGAATTAGATGCGAACTTTTGGGGTCTTGCAGCCATTCCTGATGCACATCTTGCAGCCAATCAGGTACATTGAAGGAAAGAGAAAAAAAGGATCCTTCATCTTCATATTTACGAGACAGTGCATCTGCTACTACATTGTCTTTTCCCTTCCTGTAAATGATCTCGTAATCATAGCCAAAGAGCTTAGTGACCCATTTTTGTTTCTCCTGGGAGAAAATGTGTTGTTCCAGAAAGTATTTGAGGCTTTGATCATCTTTCTTAATTTGGAATCGTTGCCCCAAGAGATAAGGACGCCATAATTCAACTGCATGCAGAATCGCCAACATTTATTTTTCATAAATAGGTTTGCCCAGATTCTTTTCAGATAGCTGTTTGCTCGTAAAGGCCAAAGGTTGACCCGCTTGCATAAGGACAGTGCCAATGCCTTTCCCAGATGCATCGCATTCCAACACAAATGTCTTTGTGAAGTCGGGGAGAGACAAAACCGGAGTGGTGCACATGGCCATCTTCAAAGTTTGAAAAGCTTGATCGGCTGCTGAGGTCCAAGTGAAAGAGTTCTTTTTAAGGAGAGCCGTGAGAGGTGCTGCAATCTTTCCATAGTTCTTGACGAACTTTCAATAATACCCTGTGAGGCCCAAAAATCCACACAAGCTTTTGAGAGTCTTAGGGTGCGGCCAATCTTGCATAGCTTCAATTTTTTTCGGGTCCACTCTGATGCCATCCTTGCCCACTAGATGACCCAAGTATTCTACTTTGGATGCACCAAAAGCACATTTGGACTGTTTGAGGAAAAGCTGGTGCTGAGCGAGTAGGCTGAGAACTTGATCCACATGAGTCAGATGGTCTTTCCATGTCTTGCTATATATGAGGATATCATCAAAGAAAACTAGGACAAAATGACAAAGAAAAGGGTGGAAGACATGGTTCATGAGGCTCTGAAAGGTGGAGGGGGCGTTACACAACCCAAAGGGCATGACCAAAAACTCGTAGTGGCCCTCATGAGTGTGAAAGGCCATCTTAGGAATGTCAGACTCTTTCATATGGATTTGGTGATAGCCCAAGTGAAGATCAAGTTTGGTGAAGAATTGGGCACCACTCAGTTCATCCAGGAGGTCATCAATGACTGGAATGGGAAATTTGTCTTTGATGGTGAGTTTATTGAGAGCACGTAAGTCAGGACACATGTGCCAAGAACCTTCTTTCTTTAGTACCATGACGACCGGAGAGGAGTAAGGACTCGTACTAGGATGGATGACTCCGGCAGTAAGGAGTTCCTGGACCATTTTTTCAATTTCATTCTTTTGGGCAAAGAGGTGGCGATATGGACGTATGTTGGGGGGAAGGCTTCCTGGGACAAGGGGAATGGAATGATCATGGAAACTGCTAGAAGGGGGGAGTCCTTGGGGAGTGGAGAAGACTGTTTGATGTTTAGACAAGATGGCTTGGAGGTCTTGGGGCACTGGTGGGATCTCTGTGGCTTGAATGGCATGGAGTTGGGCTATGACACCCGA
>CBVK0100099914.1:0-22242 GCA_900067695.1 Picea abies
CGGCATTCCTGCTGAACCGCTCTTCCGATCTCACTTGTGGCTTTAATTCTTGGAAGATTTTGGAGATACAATGTTTTAAACTTCTTCATCTCTTTTCTGGTTTTTACTACCTCTTCTCCCAAGGCTTCACATCTTGCCTTCTTTTCTGATAGTTGTTGTTTCAGAATGTCCTCTATTTTTTTTACCTCTTCTAATTCCACTTTTAGTAGGGAAAAGTCTTCATCAGGTTCTTTATTGTCTTTCTCGAACTGTATCAGCAATTGTTTTTTATTTTTCTTCTTAGATCTGAGTCTAGCAATTTCTTCTAGAGAACTGATCAATTCTCCTTCCAAGTCAACCACCACTTCTTCATCATCAACATCACTTCCTGTGATTTTATTATCATAATCGTCTTTGGACATAAGCCTAAATTCATTAACCTTATCTTCACAGGAAGAGTCACTATATGTGTCTTCTGAATAGTCATCATTGTTTACACATGAACTTTTCTTTTTACCAAATCTCTTGGGTTTGTACTTATTTTCACCTTCAGAATTCTGATCTTGCTTCTTGTGTCGACACTTAGATGCAAAGTGACCTATATTTCCATAGTTAAAACATTTGAAGGGANACTTAGATGCAAAGTGACCTATATTTCCATAGTTAAAACATTTGAAGGGAAATTTTCCTTGGTACTTTCATGATCCTTTCGTTAGTCTTCTCGCAAATTTTTCTTTAATTTCATTAGGCTCAGAATCCTCATTCTTATCTGCTTTAAATGATGCTTCTCTAGAGGTGGGTTTATCTTTACCTATCCTCATTTCATAGGTAGTCAAATTTCCTATGAGTTGGTCAATAGATAGAGCTTTTATATCATTAAGTTCTTCTATAGTAGAGACCTTTGGATTGAACCTATCTGGCAGAGATCTCAAAATTTTCTGAACTAAACAGACATCATTAATTTTTTCACCAAGTTTTATCATTGCATTTACTTTTTCTTCAACTCTCATAAATTACTTCCCAATAGTTTCATCCTCTTTCATCTTTAGCTATTCAAAATGTAATCTATAGGTTTGAATCTTGGCATCCTTTACCTTCTCATTATGTTCATAACTGCTAATGAGTTTGTCCCACATTTCTTTGGAAGACTCTAAGTGCATAACTTTTACAAATTATGTTTCTACAAGCCCACTCAAAATAGAATTCATATCCTTAGCGTTGAAGTTGAATTCTATCTTGTCATCCTTAGAAGCTAGTACAACTGGCTTTACATAACCAGTCTCTACCACATCCCACACATCTGCACCTAAATCTATTATGTAGGTTATCATCCTAACTTTCCAGAAGGCAAAGTGTGTTCCATTGAAAAGGGGGGCCTTATTGGTTGAAGTTCATTCATGGCTATTCATGTTTAAGCTCTAAGATCTACCCTTAGATAAAAGGAACCCGCTCTAATACCAATTGTTGGAAAACTGAGAGGGGGGGTGAATTAGTTGCTACTGTGCTTAAACAACTATGCCCATTTTAAACTCTTTATAGAACACTCAATGATGATCACAATAATGTAGGGAAGTAAGCAATATAATATTCAACATCAATCACACACATGAAATACACAGAGACAGATATTTCTCGAGGAAACCCATAAAGGGAAAACCTCTTCTTCTTGATATGATAAGTAATATTTATTTTATGTACATTATTATTCTTATGAGCTCCAACTCATCTTTAGGATGCAACCTCTATTTTACAAGAAGAAACTTGTTGAGTGCACCAACTCTCTGGTTTCTCTAGCACCCACTAGAAGGAACCACCAACTCCCTGAGTGTTCCAACACCAACTGGATGGAAGCACCAACTTCCAGTCACACATGCACCAACCTATATAACAGAGAACAATAGTTCTCCCTTGCACCACCCTACCACCCTAGTTTTTCTAGTTGCAACCAATTGGAAGCTACAACTCCCTATGTTCAAGAACCCACTTGAAACTCTGAGGACAACAGTCCTCCTTTGCACCTCCCTACCACCCTGAAATATAAAATGTTTTCTTTATTAAATTTATCACAGTGATACATCATTTATCAATGGCTTACCAGTCTCGTCAATGTTCTGATACACTACTCTTCTTTGCCTACATCAGTTATGTTTTCTCACATCTTCTTGAGATTTATGTTCTTTTCCTCTGCCTCTGCATGCACACCTCGACTTTCTCTTCCTCTCTTAGATATGCATTTTTGTTCTATATATATTTATTCTTCACTTTATGCTCTGTGTATTATCTCCATTCTATGTGCTACACCTCTTCTATGCATTTCAGCTACTGCACAGAACATCCTTCTACCCGCATGAATAACTCTCTATAGAAGCAACCATCTCTTCTCTGTTTTGCGTATATTTATCATGCCAAATCCTCTTCCAAATCATCCATGCAACTCATTGTCTTCTTTGGAATTTATTTTGAGTCTGTTCATCATCAGTGGCTTATCGTGATAATATTTTCCTTCTCTGGCAGTGCGACCCTTCATCTTCTATGTCACAATTGATCTTGTCCTTTGTGTTTCAGTTACAAACTTCGACACTTTTCCATCTGTCAATTGTCTCTATGATGAGTCTTCATTCCACTGGCAGTTACCTCAAGACTCTTCAGTTCCTTTGGCAATCACCCTGATCCTCTTCAAATTCTCTGGAAAATACAATCACTCCATTCTAGGATTTACAACCAGTGAATTATGATTTCTTTGGCTTCTAATCCCCTTCCTTCTTGTCACCATCGGTGGTGACCACATGCATATTCAAAAGGTGCTTCCCGAACTCGGTCTAGTGACCGCTAGCTTTGTTTCTCAATATGACCTTGGGCAATGGATTTCACATGACCATGCAATTCTAGGCACGTCCATAGGTGGTTTGATGACAACCCTCTTTTCATCCTGCAATTCACTATGAGCCTCCATGCGTCCTTTCTCCAAAACTGTGGTTTTGATCACAGACTGCTCATGAAAAATTAATACTCAAGTATGTTTTGGTCCAGCAATGCGACGGGACCGTCAATATCACGATCTTGATAGTGCTCCTTCAATCAATGGATCTGATATATATTCCTTTATTTCCCTTTTTCCTCTGTCCATGCACGATCGTTAGTCTCAATGATCAGGTGACATGTGGCCCTCCAAACCAACAGACGAGATTGATTTCGCCTTTCGGGCTCAGGAGTTTTGATTCTCAAACTCTCCTTTCTCCCAGAGAATTTCACCCAGAGTCCCTGATCCAATGACATCCTTGAAGTGAGAAATATTTGAAGTGAGATTTCTCCGAAATATCAGATCAACTGACACGTACTCCCCTTGATGATCAACGGTCGAGATTTGTCTTCGGGGATTTTCACGTTCTCCCCATCCACAAACTTCTGAAGTTGTGGATCTCGCGCCATATGTCCTCCTCGATGATGGGTGGCCCCAAAACACTTTGGGACTTCAAAACTTTGGGGAAGTGCTGGTGGTAAATATCACAGAGTAAAAATCTCGGAGTGACGTCACTTACTTACGTCACTTGATGATGTGTCACGAGCCTAGTAGCTTCCACGTGTCACTTAGATTTGTGATTTGCACGTACCTGAAGTGCCGAATCAACTTGACACTTGTCATTATCTGATTTCTCCACGTGTCCTTGCTGACGTGGATCCTCATTCACTTCAGGACTTCAGGTATTTTGAATTTTCAAGTCGCCAATTCTTCTGAAGTGAGTATCCCCAAGCAATAACCTCCTCACAAATTTTATACCCGAACTAAACATTGTTCATTGATCATGTTCTCAGACTGACGGCTCGATCTTTCTGCAATGCTACTTTTATATCTTATCATGTCCTTCCACTTCAAACTGATCTCACGACTATCATTTACTCTGGCTCTACGAAATTTGGGTTATTCAAGTCTCAAACTGAAAAATCTTCGAAGTGATTTTCTCTGAAGTTTAAGATCACGTGCCACCTATCAGTCTTGACGATGGACGGTCCCTTCTTACTTCGGGACTTTGGGACTTTGACAAGTTCACTTTCCTACATTGATCAAAGGCTTAACCTTCTTGGATTTATTTCTGGATCCAACAATTGTTGATCCTCAGCACTCAGATCCAACGGCTCAGATCTGTACTTCTCCTATGTGCTTCCTCTAGTCACTGGATGTTGATATAATAGTCATTGGGTATTTTGGATTGGTGATCCAATGACCACTTTCATTCTTCCTCCTGAGCTCTCTGATCTCTCTAACTTACAAGGTTTTCTAAGTGTTCAAAGGTATCTATCTTTGCTCCTCCTGCGAGTCCTTCTCTTGGACCTCGACTGCACTTCTGGAAAGCGCAAAGCGTTATCTCTTCTGAGCTTTGATCTCTGCATATTGTTTGCTCCTCCTCCTGATCTTATGCCTCCTTTTGATCCACCTTCTATTATTGCCATCAATGAAAAGCACACTCTTCCTATAAACATTCCAACACCAAGGAGAAGGCATGGCAGATGAAGGATACACGGATGGGGTGTAATAAGTAGAATAAGCACCCATTTGAGTACTATCTCGTGACAACACATATCTAGGACTGGATCCGTAAGAGGGGAGGTTCCACCCTCCCACCATGAGAGTTGGTTGAGGGACATGACTCATATCAAATGAAGATGTAGGCATTGAGGACATGGTGTCCCTAGATCGAATGCTAGGATTCATATAAGTGGACCAGGGAGAGGATTGAAAAGGTGAAGGCATATCACCAGGAAAATGACTAGAGACCCAAGGCACAGACTAAGCATCATAGTTCTTCATACCATTATGAAAAGGGGATGCATTTTCCCCCATAAAATGAGTTAACATCATGTGGGGGTAGCAGTAAATGAGGAATCCAAAGGAACTCAACTATCCATGATAATGAAAACTCAGTAAAAACTCATGAAGCCAACTAGTAATCAAAGAGCACACCAAAAATCAAACAGCCAATATGCACACAAAAAGGGTAAAGTGGATGAAAGTGGCCTCCCTCCATAAAGAAGGTATGTCTCACCCAAGAGGGGCCTGATACTCCTTGCTAAAGATTGGAAGTAACATAATCAATTATAAGGGCCCTCGTGGGCTTAACAACCAGTTGATCAGATCCCCCAGAGAGGTAATCCTTCATAAAGGTTGTGTGTTGTTTGAACCTTATCTAACCCAGGGTACCTACAGAATAACCCCTGCAATTAACCTATGTGGCACCTAAGTCAAGCAACTAAGTAACCAATGTATAACCAATGCACAGGTGAGAAGTCGTAAGTCAGGTCCACCTTATGGGCAGGGTAGCAAAGCTCAAAACCTTGAAAGTACCTCCTCTCACAGAGGTAAAGGAACTAGCAAGATCCCCAGATACGAATAGATCCCCAGAAATATCTCTGACGCTAAGAAGCTATCGGGGGGATATCCCTTCAACCAACCTCACGCGATGTCATGATTAACTCCGTTGTCAGTGGAGCCTCCTGATATTACCAATTATACAATGGATTTCTTCACTCCATTTGTCAGACACATATGTTGATTTAATTGCCTTGGAGAAGTTTAATCACAAAATCTTATTCCAAGGCACTAAATCCTAAGCTAGTTTGTGCACCCTAGAAAATAAAATCGTGACTAATCAATTTTATATTATAGAATTAATTTTAGTGGCCGTGATTACTCAAAAAGGTATGGTGATGAAACTCATGATGTTATGACTCAAAAAGAGAAGTAAATATGAATATAATGCAAAGTCCTAACTTCAATTTCAATGAATGATATGCTTCTTAAAACAAATGGAATTTTCAATTTCAACACTGCAATTCTGAAGTAAAAATGCAATCTTTCTTTACATGCGCTAAGCTAATGAGAAAGACTCAAAAGACAAAAATGCCAAGCAATGAAAAATGCCTAATATTTTTGTATTTTCAATATAAGAAAAGAGATAATGCATGGATTGAAAAAAAACTTGATATATAAAGCTCTATTGTTTATATAAAGTGATAACTCAAGTAGGATACCAAGCAACAAGACACCCAACTCAATGTACAAGAGATGCAGAATCAATATGAAGTAAATAATTTCTCCATAGTAACTTTTCTCTCAAATTTGAATTCTTTATCCTCTTTTCCATAGCTCAGAATTGACCCATTTATAGACTTCAAATGGAACTGAAGGGTCGAGTCGGAACGTTTCTAGTATATGGAAGGCCAAGGATCATAGATCTCCTATCGTGACATGGAAACCTGACACCAAATTTCATTTTTGGGAAAAAATATCGATGTACGCAGGTTGTAGTGGTGAAGCCTATGTATATGCATGTTGTATAGTAGGAAAGGTGCATACATGTGGAAAAATATGTATTTTTATCTCTGGGATTTACAAACAGGGATAATAAGTCTGCATGGGGAAATGGAAAAAGGCCTTTTGTGCAAGATTGCATAGGGTGGGGAAAATATTACTATAACAATTGTGCACCTGAAATGGAGATTGTATGCAAACGTTACAACCTCAAGAAGTTTATGTACTAACTTACCCAAACGGGGCCCACATGACTTTTGGCACTTCATCTCCTAGAGTTAGGTTTTTGGATGTCTAGGGTTTTTGACTTTCCTGTTTATTGTAAAAATGCCTTCAGAGCCTCATTGTAATCATCTTCTTGTGAATGAGCTCAGTCATCACATCTTTTCTCATAGAAAATATGCCACCATTCCAGCAAGCTTGTTTTCCGCTGCATTTTACAATTTCATCTTATTTCCTTATTGAATAGAAAACTAATTTTATTATATCTCTGTTATTCTATGTTAAGCATATTTTAATAATTTGTATTCATTTCGTTCTTCTAATAAATTCTGGATCAGTGGTATTATAGTGGTCTTCTCCTTGTCTTCTTAATGCATGTCACCAACAAGGTCAGGGTACAAAGAATTGGGTCTCAAGCTTCTTTCTCTTGAGGAAAAACTCTCTCACACGCCCAAAATACCTCTCATGGTAGGAGAAAAGAAAGATGACAGGACAAGAGATCCTTAAAAAAAAAATCTTGAGGAATCCCTCATGCAACAGAGGAATGAGATGATGGATACTTTCGTGTAAATCCTTCTGCGACTACCAACAAGCGACACATCTTCCTCGAGTGGAGGTGTCGCCCCCTTCAAGGTACAAATAAATTTTGATATTCATATATTTGAAGGACAGAGAGAGGCAGATTTTGTAGATAATTGGTTGAATCTACTAGAAGGGTATTTTTCTATTCATAACTTTTCAAATAGAGAAAAAATTACTTTTGTTCTCTTCACAGTCGTTCCCCGTGTCAAAGATTTGTGGGAAACTTTCTGTGAGCAAAAGGAAATAGAGGAAACCTCATTATTTATAGTCGTGGCCACCTAGGAATCCTTCAAGGATGCTATTAAGTAACAATACTACCCCGCCAAAAGTTATGATGACTTGTATACCAAATGGACCACATGCCGACAAGAAAGAGACCATGTAGTGCCAGACTTCACAAATATCTTCCATACCCTATGCACCAAGTTGAGTATCAAAGATTCAGAGTGACATATGGTTCTAAAGTATCATGGTTCTCTGCATAGATACATCTAGACCAAAATGGAATTTTTGTACATCTCTTCCTTGGGCGCGACCTATCGATATGCCATCAAAATCGAGCAGAAGCTCAAAAAAAAGATGTGACAATTTTGGCCTGGGAAACCCTCGCAGCAAAAACAAGGAAAGGGAGGCCCCAACCTATATAACAAAGGACAGAGAAAAGATGGATAGTATCAGGATAACCATTCCAAGCCACAAGCAAAGAAGGATACCAGGAAGTGGTGTGACTTCCATAAGAGCCCTTGGCCTAACACTATTGATTGTCACTCAAAGAAGTCATTGGTGGCTGAAGTGAAAGCCTCTGAATCAGTTGTGGGTTTTGACTCTGAGTCATAACTAGAAAGGGGAATATGGATCATTGATGCAGAACCCAGTTCCACTGTTGCTACCACTAAGCTTCATCCTAGTAAACCAGATGAGCAAGAAGAAGGCGAGTGACTTTTCCATTCGCAGATGTGGGTAAAAGGCACCCCACTACACTTCATTGCTGATAGTTGTAGCCAGAAGAAACTCATCTCAGCAGAGGTCATCAAGCGGCTATCCCTACTGACAATGCTGCACTTGCATCCCTACACCATTGGAAGGCTCCACCAAGGAAGTGATCTATGCACTAGCCAACAGTGTTGATTGTCGTATTACATCAATCCATTCAAAGAGGAGGTATTGTGTGATGTTTCTCCTCTCAAAGTTTGTAATGTTATTTTGGGCCAACCTTATTTATGGAAACGTCATGTTGTATATGAGTCTTGGCCTCATAGTGTTATTATTACTTTGAATAGGAAATTGTATAAGATACCTGAGGTAGTCTCTCCTAGTGTTATTTCCTTGATCTCTGCCAAGCAATGCAGGAAGGTCATATCTCAGACCATGAAATTTTTCTTCTTCATGATTCGCTCTCAGAGTAAGAGAAAGATTAAAACCACATCCAAGGCCTCCCTGACTGATCTCTCCACAAAGCATAGGCAAGTGGATAAGTTCGTGGAAGAATACTCATATATCTTCTCCTCTCCTACCGGGGTACCTCTGCACTACTAGGTCAAGCATCCCATTGATCTAACACTAGGCACACCACTACCTAATGGGTCGGTCTACTATTTCCCTCTATTAGAAAATGAGGAGATCAAGAGGCAGATTCAAGAATTTCTCCACAAGGTTCACATCCTTCCCATCTCATCGCCTTGTGGGAGCCCAATCATATTGGTGCATAAGGAAGAATGAACCTGGTGACTCTGCATTGATTATCGGGCCTTGATTAAAATCACAGTCTGGAACCGATACCCGATTCCCCATATCAATGACCTCCTTGATCATCTCACAGGGGCCAAATACTTCAGTAAGATTGATCTGAATTCTGGCTACCACCAAGTCCCAATAGAACATACAGATGTATGGAAGACTGCCTTCAAGTCAAAAGAAGGTCTTTTTGAATGGTTGGTCATGCCCTTTGGTTTGACAAATTATCCAACAAATTTTATGAGGATGATCGACGATATCCTGTGACCTTTCACTAGTACTTTTATAGTGGTGTATCTGGATGACATCCTCATCTACAACAAGACTTGGGCAAAACACTTGCAACATATTCAAGAAGTTCTGCACACCCTACGACAACACAAACTATATGCAAACTTGGAAAAATTCTCCTTCGGCATGGACAGGGTCCATTACTTACACTACATTGTTGATCAACATGGTGTGCATGTGAATCCAGCCAAGATCCAGGTCATCCGTGACTGTCCAACCCCAACCACACTCACTGAGCTTCAGAGCTTCTTGGGCCTCACCAATTTCTATCACAGGTTCGTGTTGGGATTGTCTCATATTGCATGGGCCCTTAGCCAAGTAACCAGGGGTGTTCGTAAGGAAACATTTGTGTGGGGCCTATCCCAAAAAAAAGCCTTCAATGTCTTAAAGCAACATTTTTCCTCATCCCTAGTACTTTCATTACCAGACCTGTGGTATCCCTTTGAGATCGAGGCAGATTCTTCAGACTATGATGTGGGTTCCATTCTCACTTAACACGGCCACCCCGTGGCATATCATAGTGAGAAACTATCATACATTTTATGTAAGTACCCTACTTACGACAAATAAATTTACTCCATTGTGCAAGCCTACCTCTAGTGGAGACATTACATTCTAGGGAAGGAGACAGTAATCCACACTGATCACAAGCCACTACAGTTCATGCAGATCCAAGGAAAATTGTATAATGATCACCATCATAATTGGTCCACATACTTACAACAGTTCCACCTCAACATCAAGTATAAAACAGAAAGTACCAATGGATTTTTTTATTTCCTCAGTCGACCTCCAGTCGTGTCAATCACCATGGTGATATAATCTTGTATCCATGAGACCTATGGATGGCCCCACCTCTATGAGACAAACCCTGACTTCTCGACCACCTACCAAATGTTGGGAGAAAAATCTATGGTCACTAATTTCCATCTTCGGGATGGGTTGTTGTGTCGTTTGGTCCATCTTTACATTCCATCAAGCAAACACATGAATCTGATTGTGGAAGCTCACTACAGTCAAGTGGCAAGATAATTTGGTGTCAAAAAGATAGTGGCAGTGCTTCAAAAACATTTCTATTGGTCGAAACTTCGACGGGATGTTGGCAAGTATATCAGGTCCTGCACCACCTGTGTTATTTCCAAACCGACCACTAAGAAACATAGCATGTACACCCTTATTTATACTTCTGAAAATATATGGGAATCCATATCCATGGACTACATGTCAGGACTCCTGTCCACCAAGAGAGGCAATGACTTTGTTTTTGTGGTTGTTTATCACTTTTCCAAGATGGCAATTATGGTCGCCTGCAAGAAGAACATCACTGCAGAGGCCACTACCAAGCTCTTCTTTGAACATGTCTGGGTACACTTTGGGATCCCAAAAACCATTGTCTCATATAGGGATAGTATATTCCTCATCACATTATGGTCGAGCCTCTAGTCATTGTTGGATACCAGGCTCACCAAATACACTGCCTTCCACCCCCAAACATATGGCAAAACTAAGGTCGTCAATCATATGATTGTACATATCCTATGAATGTATAATTCCAAGCACCCCTGCACATGGGATAAGAGTTTTATTTATGTCCATCATAGCTACAACCAAGCCCTTCATAGCTCAACTGGACACAACCCCTTTCAGGTGGGGTTGGGATTCCAACCATTGGACCCCATGGATGTTGCACTACCCCTGGAAAAAACCTCAGTCGATTCATCTCCTACTCCACCAAAAGTTGAAATATCCACCCAATTCATTGAGGGGATCCATTACATCTTCCAACAAGTTCAAGATATTTTACAGAATTCCAATGCCAAGTACAAGCAACGCCATGATCAACACTAGGTGCCACATAAGTTTTAGGTGGGTGAAAAAGTTTGGTTTCACTTGCAGAATGAACGCCTTAAAGGGCCCCATCGAAATCTTGGCCCACTACAGTATGGGCCATAAACCATAACAAAGGTTGTGGGTGACAATGATTTTGCGCTCAACATTCCCCCTTTCCTTGGCCTACACCCAGTCTTCAACGTGGCTCTCCTTCGTCCATATTTCCCACCATTATTGGACACCTCAGAGATAGCAGAGAAGTTGAAACCAACTGAAGCTCAACTCTTACTGCATGCAACATGCATACAATGATTATATTGTGGACACACAAATCAAGGGCACCCGAAAGTAAAGGATCTACCTTTATCAAGTTTTCAAAGTAGGGCAGCTCGTTCACCAAGGCAAGTGGCTCACTCAGGGCCAAATTCAATAGAAATTTCCTCATTTGATGGGGTAGCTCAATGCAATGGATACCATTGCTTCCTAAGGGGGGAGGATTGATCCAGATGGATTTTTGTGGCCTCCCACCTATTCCAGTAGGTTCATTTTTGCAATTTTCCAGTTTGGCAGTTTTTTTCCTAGTTTTCGGGTCCCTGACTTGTGGGGCCATTTTGAGGCCCTAAACAACAGTTTTAGGGCTCGCCACAGTCCATGATTCCCTTTGATATATTTTAGAAAATTGTGTATTACTCAGATAGACCTTTCCAACAGGCTATGGTGTGCCTAAAATGAAGATCATATGCAAATGTTACGACGCAGGGAAGTTGATGTACTAACTTACCCAAACGGGGCCCACATGACTTTTGGCNNNNGGAAGTTGATGTACTAACTTACCCAAACGGGGCCCACATGACTTTTGGCGCTTCATCTCCTGGGGTTAGGTTTGTGGATATCTAGGGATTTTGACATTCCTGTTTATTGTAAAAATTCCATCATAGCCTCATTGTAATCATCTTTTTCGAATGAGCATAGCCGTCACATCTCTTCTCATAGATAAGCCACCACCATTCCAACAACATTTTTTTCTGCTGCATTTTATAGTTTCAGCTTATTTCCTTATTGAATAGAAAACCAATTTTACTGTATCTATGTTATTCTATGTTAATCATATTTTAATAATATGTATTCATTTCATTATGCTCATAAAATCTAGATCACCGTCCAATCATGGATGACTTGGATCCTATATGGATCCAAATGTACCCCATGCTCATCAACAATGTATCCCAAGTATTGGACCTTGTTCATGTCAAAGGAGCATTTTTCCTATTTGGAATAGAGCTTGTGCTGCCACATAGTCCTCATAACTTGTTGAATATGTTGCATGTGCTTCTCCCAAGTTATGTTGAATATGAGGATTTCATCCAGATATACCACCACAAACGAGTTGGTGAAGGGTCTCAATACATCATCCATCAACCTCATGAAAGTGGTTGGTGCATTTGTTAATCCAAAGAGCATGACCATCCATTCAAAGAGACCTTCTTTAGATTTGAAATTTGTATTCCATACATTAGTAGATTCAATTGGAACCTTCTGGTACAAAGACTTTAGGTCAATCTTGCTAAAGAACTCTCCCCCCTTGATTTGATCAATAAGTTCATCAATTTAGGGAATTGGGTACCGGTTCCTGACTATGATTGTTTTTAATACTTTGTAATGAATATAGATCCTCCAGGTCCCGTATTTTGTTTGCACCAGTACAATTAGGCTTCCTCAAGGGGAGGAGTTGGATTCGATGTTCCCATTTTGAATTATCTCTTGGATATGTCTCTTGATTTCATCATTTTCCATCAATGAGCGATGATATATTAATCGGATGCTTGACTTGCCAGTGCGTCGATACCCTAGTGGGTGAGGAGAATATTTCTCTCCACTCTTCCACAATCTCGTCCACTTGATTCTTATGCAAAGAGAGGCCCTGTGTAGAGGCCACATATGTGGTGGAGACCTTCTTCTTACTGTGAGCATGGATCACAAAGAATATGAATTTCCTAGTATGTGAAATGACCTTACTAAATTGCTTAGTAGAGATTAAAGAAATAGCGGTAGGTAGTGCTACCTCTGGTATCCTATACAATTTTCTACCCAAAGTAATAATAAAATTGAGGGGCCTAGAATCATACACAACATGTCACTTCCACAAATATGTTTGTCCTAAAACAACATAATAAACATCAAGGGGAGAAATATCACACAATACCTCATCTTTGAAGGGCTTCATTTCATAGGGAAACGACATTGTTGGTTGACATAGAGATCTATTCCTTGGTGAAGCAAACCGATTGTGTAGGGATACGAGTGTGGTGTCATCAATAGGTCCATCCTATTGATGACCTCTTCTTATATCAGGTTCTTCTGACTGCCTCTATCAAATATGAAATGAAGCGAAGCCCCTTTTACCTACATTTGGGAGTGAAAGAGGCGTTCCCCTTCCTCTAGTTATTCTGGTTTGATTGGCTAGACTTTGGTGGTAGTGTTGTCCCATAGTTAAGGAATCAAGTGAAGATCAAGGAAGAAAAGGTGAAAGGAGAACTTTGTGGAAGGCACAGTGACTGTTACTAGGTCAAATTGAGAAAAAGAGAAGAAAAGACGAAGCAAAGTAAAAGGAAGCAAGTCGTTGAACAAGGAGATCAAGGATGATAGATAAGAAAGTATAAAGGATCATGGACAACTCAACAAGTGGAAAAGCCACCATTTGATGCTTTGGAGCACCGTGCAAGAAGGAAGGAAAGACAGGCTAGCAGAGCCCTAAAAACGCGGGTCAAGTTGACCTAGGGTTTTAGACACCTAGAGTTTTTGTATCTAGGGTTTTGACACCTAGGTTTTGACCTAAGGTTTTCGGTGAGTTATTGTAATATATAAATAAGAACCTAGATGAGAAAACAGGGTTCGATCTAGTTGTATTGTTGTTATGAGTGATTAGTGTTGTGTGAGAGAGAAGTGTTAAGTGTGAGAGCCTTTTGGAATTGTAAGATCTTCAGTTAGGTGTGAAGGTCAAGTCCTACAGCTGGGTGCAAAGGAAGGAGAGAAGAAGAGAGAGGTCATGCTAGCTAAGAGCATAGATCAGAACTGTATGCTTCATATTAATATATTATAAAGAACAGCTCTGTGGACGTAGCCCTAGAGAGAGGGTGAACCACATATATATGTTGTTGTGTGTGATTAATGTTCTGTTCTTTGCCATTTGATATGCTTCTATGATGATAATGTGTTAGGTATGATAGATAGTGTGTGAGGTAGATCTAAGTCGATAAGTGATATATATATGTTCTGTTATTCTTGTGTTAGATCCACTTGATATTCCACTTGGTTGTAGACATCTTTATCCTGCAACACCCCCATAGCTGCTTCGGGTGAGACTGCATCTACTTCACGGGTGTTTCTAAAAGGGACAGTAGTTAGGGCTTGTTGGTGCGCTCTTGGAGCCAAACCCTAGGTCTACCCCTGTGCCAACAAATGGTTCCATTGTTAGGACTAGAATCTTCTTGAGGGAATGTCAAGGTGGTTACCATGAAAGATAGAGATTCATACGTGGATAGAATATAAGGAAAAGGACTTCGCTAAATCCCAGAATAAGAATCCTAATCTTAGTGCATAGGATTGGTTGGAGAGATATATTTTTACCAATATACATGAAATTATCTTCAGAGGAATTCACCAGGAGTTATATGAGTTGTTAGCTAGACTAGAAGATACCCAGTTTGAGGTTAGATCTAGACCACCTATGGTTTTGATGTCGGCATTGATAAATAATAAAAAGGAAGTTGATAACGCTGTGTCAAGAGAAGTAGATCACTAGTTCGGTAACACCATTGGACGGCATGTCACCGAGTGTGTTGTTGACAGAGTAGAGTCGTATAGCCAAGTCGAGAGGTATTTCTTCAAGGGACCCAGAGGGAAATTTTTACATTTTCTAAAGTTGAGAATCAATATTCTATTGCATGATAAGAACATCTTGAATATACAGTAGATTGGTAGGATTTGAAGAGGCTAATGTTGAATAATTCAGACAGCAACAATGACACAGAAGTTGGATAGCGACACAAAAGCTAGACATACGCGCAATGGGAGGGTGTTCAGAGAAGCCCATCTTGTGAACCTATTTAATAAGAACTATGGGCATGAGGGTTTCTACAGTGGAGAAGAGGTAGATCTGACAAATGAAGAGCATTCAAAACCCACTAGGGAAAAGGAAGGGAAAGATGAAGAACTGTGCCAGGATGAGCCAGAAACCTCAAGAACTACGCAGACTATTGAAGTAAGTACTATTATCCCTCCTATTGTTTCAGTAGAATTAAGAAATCAAAGTAATCAGAGTCACTAGAGCATTCAGAGTACTATCACTAGTATTCCACCACATACTCAGCCAGGAAACCTAGGCGTCTCTATGGAAGATGAGATGAGGCTCCCTATCTTTAGGGGAGATAGATTTGAAGATCCTTATCAACGTTGGTTCCTATGTGAATCCATGTGGAACATTAAGAATGTCACTGATGAGACTGTTAAAAGAGCCCAGTTTAGTACTACCCTTTGAGATCGTGCACTAAGTTGGTACATGAAGCTTGTCTGAGGACTTGCACAGCCTAAGTCTTTGAACAGGATCAAGAATGTGTTGATTGCAGAGTTCAAGAAACCCAATTTAGAGTCACAATGTATTACAGAACTGAAAGAGATTAAGAAGAAGATAGATGAACCTATCTAGGAATTCGACCAGAGGTTCAAGATATTAACAGGCTGACTGACCTTTCAGATCCCAGATGAGCAGAACAAAGAGTGGTTCATTACTGCCTTGTTACCACACATCAGATTTCCTCAGATGCAACAAAATATTTCTTTGCAGGCTGAGGCGTTGAAGATTTCCATGAAATTAGAATCAACCCCTATGGGAGAATCCAGCTCAAGTGTGAGTCAGATCTTGAGTCATCTAACTAGTTTGTCTCTACAGGTCAAAGACATGAAGAAAGACAAGGGAAAGGATAAAAGAGAAGACATCTGGTGTGTCATATGTAGATCATAGGGCCATGACAAGGAACATTGTCCCCTATTCCATGAATACTTGGCCTCTGGAGCTCTAAGACCTTTGAAGAAAGTCACCTTACCCTGGTGTGAAGTATGCAGAAATAGACATCGCCATGGTGAGTGCTACTACATGCAAAAATATGTTCATACACCCACGAACTTGTATTGCACATTATGTAAGTCCGTAGGACATGATGATAGAGATTGTAGGGTTTACAATCTCATGCATGAAATATCAAGAGACATATACAAAATTCAAGGCGAAGTACAGCAAGAAGGAAACACTACGTAGTATAACTCTCCAGGAAGAGGAAACTTCAATCCTCGCGGTGGATTTAGACCATGAGCACGAAAAGGAGGTATGGAATGAGGTTGAGGATAGATAATCTGTCATAACTACACACATCCATGACACTTGTCAAGGGACTATCAGAACCCTTATACCTCTTGCATCTATTGCAACTCCTTCTAGCATGTTATTGAAGAATGTACAACATTGCTAGCTAAGATTCAGCAGAGATGAGGACCTCAGAAAAAACTGCAAGTGCAATTGATATATGTTGAACCTTGAAGAGAATACCCTAGAGTCATTGTGATCACTAGAGGAGGCGTTGTTACAGGAGAATATAGGTTGATCCAAGGAAAGACTATAGAATACATAGGAATCAGGAAAGTTGCAGAGAAGACCCAAACCTTTGATGCAAAGAAAGAAAGACAAATATTTGAGGAGGCAAGAAAAGAGTTCAAATCAAATCAAGGATTTTCATCAAAAACATAGCCAGAAGTAAGGTAATATGGAATGCCTCAGGCATTTGATCAATTTGCTTCTCCTAAAGAAGGAAAAGAGGTAAGAAAGCTCATGGAATTTCTATATACATGTATTAAGTTGATTCAGGATGAGAGCATTGTACAAGAGCTACAAAGTTTAATCAGATAGTATGAACTAGGAAAGATAAACCCCTTACTTAATAGGGAAGTACACAAAATTGCTAAGAAGATAAGGAAAAATAAAGAATTCCACTTGAATGCTCAAATAGGAGAGTATGACATAGACTATGTGGTCCTCAACTTAGGGTCATAGGTCAATGTCATGACGAAGAAAACCTAGACACTGATGGGAAAACCAAAGTTGATTTATTCCCCTATCCGTATTAGGATGGATAACTAGCAAGATGTCATCCCCTTTGGAAGGCTAGAACATGTCCCTGTGGACATTGAAAGGGTAAGAACATTTGCAGATTTTGAGGTAATTGAGATAGTTGATGATAGTTGTCCTTACCCTACGATGTTAGGAATCGATTGGGCTTTCAATAATTCCATTGTGGTTGATTTAAAGAAAATACGTATGATTTTTGAAAGAGATGGCCTGAGGGTCATTTCACCTTTGGATTCAGACAAAGGTCAGCGATACACAGAACCTATCAGAGAAGAAGACCACGTATACGAATTGGAAAACATATACAAACTAACATCCAGACAGCAAGATTACATTAATCCTACAGCTGATGGAAACCTAAGTTGGCGAAGTGACAATGCATGTTCATCAGAATCAGAAGAAGCATTGGAGAACTACCAAAATAAAATTTATGAGGTATCTATAATAAGATGTGCTAAATTAACCAGAGAAGTTCATTGGATCAACACAACAGTAAGTAACTTGCCCACCTTTGATGGTCTAAATCCTTTAGAAACCTTCTTGTCAGACTTTGAAGCAAGTGTACCAATGCAACAAAGATTGTTGGTAATGGATGAGGCCTTGAAAGCCACACCATCAAGATGGTGGGGGACACACAAAAACAACATTGCAGACTGGGTACAATGTTGTACCTTGATGACAACACAGTTCTCAGCATAAGTACAAGGCTAGGATGTTCGATACACAGGTCAAAGATTCCCAAAGGACCATGTGCAAAGCTGCATATTCCTCGAGTGATATTTCTTGAGAACAGTGGGTGCACAAATTTATTAATACACTGGACACTACACCTATCAACTGGTACCTACAAGCAGAGCTGAGCCTCATCACCATAGACTGGGAAGGTATGACTCATAAGTGTGTAACCACCTTCTTATTTGAAAGTCAATATCCTTCAGTAGATCAAGCATTATAGATTGTGAGACATAAAGTATTCGAGGAGGCATCTAGCCTTCCTTTGGAGCAAGAAGAGGATGAATGGGTTGTGCCTCTCCAGAAAATACAAGGCTATTACAACATCAATGCTGGTGAAGACAATGATCCAAGAAAGGTGAACATTGCATAAAAATATGGCCAGAGAGATGTGGAATGACCTGGAGTTGAGCTACCATTCATTGGACAACCCATCAAGATTAAAAAAGTCAATATTGGAACTGAGAAGACACCGAAGCTTGAAAATGTCGGTGATTATTGGGATGCTGCTACCATTGACAAGATTACAAAGATACTGCACGTTCCGACCAAGTTCATTGATATGAAGGGTATCAAAGGACCTATGGGAGAGATGAGGATAACTTTGAAACCATATGCAAAACTAGTCAAATAGGGACCCTACAAATTGAGCCCCAAGTATAAAGAGAAAGTGAAGATTGAGCTCGATAGAATGATGGAAGAAGGGATTATAGAACCTATCGAAGAATTAGAGTGGATCATCCCTATGGTAGTGAAAGACAAGAAGACAGACAAGATCAATATCTGTGTAGATATCAGGAAGTTGAATTATTCCTTCTTGCATGACCCCTTCCCTACACCATTCACTGACTAAGTGTTAGATAACATGGGAGGCCAGGAGGTGTATTCTTTTACAGATGGATTTTTAGGATACCATCAAATTTGGATTTCCAAGGAGGACCGCCATAAGACCATGTTTGAAATAGAATGGGGATCCTATCAGTATACAGTAATGCCATTTGGATTGAAGAATGCCCCAACCATCTTTTCCATGGTGGTGGTCGAGGCATTCAAGGAATTTATGCATAAATTCTTAGAATCTTACTTTGATGATTGGACTATTTTAGTTTGTTGAAAAACCATATTGAATGTCTAAGGTTAATGTTGGACAAATCTAGGCAGTGTCAAATTGCTTTGAATCTGAAGAATTGCATCTTCTTCTCACCATTTGGAGTACTATTAGGTCATATTGTATGCAAGAAGGGATTGTTGGTTGACCCATCTAAAATTGCCATTATAGTTGATCTCCCACCTCCTACTTTAGTCAAACAACTATGCACTGCACTGGGACACACTGGATATTACAGGAAGTTCATCAAAGGATATGCCTAGATTACAGCACCCATGGAGAATATTTTGAAGAAGGATTGTCAGTTTAGTTGGACAGAAGAATGCCATCAAAGCTTCGACACACTGAAACAAAAGATGGTTACTGAGCCTATTCTGGTCTTCCCAGATTGGACCAAGGAGTTTTATGTGCATGTTGATGCATTCTCTATTGCACTAGGAGTTGTGTTAGCACAACTGGGAAAAGGAGAAATCGACCACCTGTTAGCCTTTACTAGTAGGAAGCTATCCACAATTGAGATTACTTATACCACTACTGAGAGAGAAGGATTAGCCATGGTGTATGCGTTGCAGAAATTTCTCCACTACTTCTCAGGAGGACACCTTAAAATGTTTAATGATCACTCCGCGCTAAAATACCTAGTCAACAAGCCAGTGTTGGGAGGGAGGATATGCAGATGGCTCCTCCTATTTCAGGAGTATGACTTTGAGATCATAGTAAATCCAGGAAGAATGAATAAAGTTCCTGACCACTTGTCGAGGGTAGAACATGGCGAAGAGCCTAGTAGTTTGGAGGATGCACTGTCAGACGCACAGTTACTGGACATTAGAAAGATAGATGACCACTTAGCAGAGATAGTCCAGTTCCTGTCAACAGGAATGGCCCCTATCAAGTACGCAATTCCTCAGAAGAAATAGCTAGTGGTGCACGCTACAGACTTTTCACTTATAGCTGGAAAACTATACAAGATGGGACCTTATGAGATATTGAGGAGATGTGTTATGGAGTTAGAGCAACCATTGATCCTCGCAGAAGTGCACGAAGGCATCGCAGGAGGACATTACGTAGGGAAAGCAACTACATAGAAGGTGCTTAGAGATATCCTTTGGTGGCCTACCTTACACAAAGATGATAAAGATTATTCTTGAGCCTACGATGTATGCCAAAGGGTTGGGAAAATGTCTAGAAGGGATGAAATTCCATTAGCACCACAGCTGACTCTACAAGCATTTGAGAAATGGGACATTGACTTCGTGGGACCTATAAACCCACCAGGAAAGCACACATGAGCAAGATACATAATTAAAACAATAGAGTACTTGACTAGATGGGTAGAAGCAAGAGAAATCAAGGACTGTAGTGCAACTACAGCTGTGCGCTTCATATTTTATGACATCATAACTAGGTTTGGATGCCAAAATATCCGTATGAGTGATCAAGGAACACATTCATAAATAAAACAATTGAAGCCCTGACCGAGGAATTTGTAGTCCACCATCAGAAGAGCACGCCTTACCATCCACAAGAAAATGGGACAATGGAAGCATTCAACAAGATCTTGGAGACAACACTGACAAACATTTGTAGTGTGAATAGGGATGACTGGGATTTAAAAGTACCAGCAATACTTTGGGCCTCTAGAACCACTTGCAAGAAGTTAACAATGCAAGCCCCCTTCAAGTTGGTTTATGGTCTCAAATCCGTTGTCCCAATGGAATACCTGGTGCCAAGACTAAGAATTGTTGCCTTTACAGATATGGATGACATTGGCGTTGTTCAAGAGAGGCTTGCACAGTTTCTTGGACTCAAAGAAGCTATATTTATTGTAGGATTCCACCAACATGTATAGAACGAAAGAGAGAAGGCCTATCATGACAGACACATCAAGAGGAAGAAATTCAAGCAAGGTGATTTAGTACTGGTATATGAAAGTAAGTTCATGAAGCATCCTAGGAAATTCAGAATGCATTGGCTCGGGCCATATGAGGTCGCTTATGTTACAGAAGGAGGAGATTCAAAGTTGAAGAATCTAAAGGGATAATGGAAGGAAGGATTAGTGAATGGGAGTAGGATGAAGTTGTATTATGACAACCAGTTGCCTCGTAGTTCTTCGTAAAACCATAAGGAAAAGGGTCCAGGTATCAGGTGCAGTTGAAACTGGGTACCAGACACAAAAATGACAGTCTGCATAGGAAAGGAGAGGAGGCATAGATAAGAAAGAAAAAGTTTCACTGCGCATCCTGAAGTCGAAGTAGAACAACTAGTTCATATCTGAAGTGCCTCAGGACGCGTCACAGGTGAGTGTTGGGGGCCTATTGGCCCTTGGTTAATGGGTCAAAGTGAGCAAAAGAGAAGAAAAGATAGAGTGAATTAAAAGGAATCAAGTCATTGAACGAGGAGATTGAGGATGACAGATAAGAAAGGATAAACGATCATGGACAACTCAACAAGTGGAAAAAGACACCATTTGATGCTTTGGAGCACCTCACGAGAAGGAAGGAAAGACAGGCTGGTGGAGCCATGAAAAAGAAGGTCAAGTTGACCTAGGGTTTTAGACACCTAGGGTTTTGGTATCTAGTGTTTTGACACCTATGTTTCGACCTAAGGCTATCGGTGAGTTATTGAAATATACAAATAAGAACCTAGATGAGAAAACAGGGTTCAATCTAGTTGTATTGTTGTTATGAGTGATTATTGTTGTGTGAGAGAGAAGTGTTAAGTGTGAGAGCCTTCTGGAATTGTAATATCTTCAACTGGGTGCAAAGATCAAGTCCTGCAGTTGGGTGTGCAGGAAGGAGAGAAGAAGAGAGAGGATCTACTAGCTAAGAGCGTAGATCAGAATTGTATGCTTCATCTTAATATATTATAAAGAACAGTTTTATGGACATAGCCCTAGAGAGAGGGTGAACCACGTATATATGGTTTTGTGTGTGATTGATGTTATGTTCTTTGCCATTTGATATGTTGCTATGATGATAATGTATTAGGTATGACAAATAGTGTGCGAGGTAGATCTGAGTCGATAAGTGATATATATATGTTGTGTTATTCTTGTGTTATATCCACTTGATATTCCCCTTGGTTGTAGACATATTTTTCCTATAGGTCCCCCATAGCTTCTTCAGGTGAGACTGCATCTGCTTCACAAGTGTTGCTGAAAGGGCCAATAGTTAGGGCTTATTGGTGCACTCTTAGAGCCAAACCCTGGGTCTGCCCCTGTTAAGGTCCTAACCCGCACATAGGTAGATCAATGTATTCGGATGTAATAAAGGTCAATAT
>CBVK0100099915.1:0-22239 GCA_900067695.1 Picea abies
TCCTTTTTTTCTCCACATCCCTCCCTCTAACACTCTAAAATACTCTTTATCTATCCCTCCTCTCTTTATTTCTCCCCTGCCTCTCACACACTCACACATTATCTCTCTACCCTCGTCCTCCCTGTTATAGTCCAAAATTCCACATCTATGTCTCCAAGACATTGGCCCATCCATTTGCATACTTTGCCAAAAATATTGTTGAGGCTTCCTTCTAAAAAACCATTTTTTGGATAGTGTATGCATCCTTATCCACTAATTGCCTTCGTACACACGTGAGTTTCATGCTAGTTATCCTACATACATATTCTTTTTGCATGCTAAGTAGCCCGCGTTTACATCCAAAAGTTGAAAAAATTATAAAATTGCACGTATTTTGGTGGATTTTACGGGTTATGGAGGGTTTCCTCACCATTTTAACCCTTGTATCCCATCCCCAAACTGAATAACCATATTTTTCTCATATAAAAATATGTATTGGGGAGTCATTTAGACAGATGAAGAAGAGAATAAGAAAACTCTGCCAAAATCCTTTCCCTCTCATTGCCCAAGTTTTGTATCTTTCTCTAAGTTTTAGCCTCATGTTTCCCCTCCAAACATTCTCCCTATGCATCCCTTCCTCTTCCCTTGATGGAATGTTGGTTGTGATAATTCTATGTGGGATTTATGCACTTGGAGCCACAACAAAGAAGCCCAGACTTGGTTCGTAGAGTGATGTTCGTTTCGTATAGCGGTGTTCGCAAGAAAAGGTTTTAACCTTTCATCTTGAATTTGAATAAAATAGATTATCTTTGTCCCAAAACCCTATGTGTAAATGTTCTTGTTAATTTGATCATTTATATCTATATTTAGTATTTTAAGTGATTATTAGAGATTGTATATGTTGTTGCACAGTATTCTTAACCCCTTGCAAGTCAACTTTAGGAGGATATTTGTGATCTAAGATCCAACAACAAGTGGAAGAGGTCTACATCAACCGTAAGGATTCAAGGTTCACTCATTACCCTTATCTTCTCTCTTTCTCTTATCACTTAGTCCAGAATTATTGGGGTATATTAGAGATAAGTCAGTATTTTAAGGGAGTTATCATTCTGCTTATTCCTTAGACCTAGTTTAGGGGGAATTTCCCCATGGCAGAATTGTCAACTCCACTGGGGAGTTTCTCTAAGGTATTAGTGGGAGATATTGATTTGGTTTGTGACGCAACCACACCCGTAGGCACGCCCACTCACAGGATCTTCTTCTTCTTCTTCTCGGCCCGAAGAACTCTTGAATAGCTCTTCTATTTCCCTGTCGGGAAATCTACACCCACAGATCTCTGTGCACGATCCCCCTCTTTTTACTTATCGGGGAATCAGAACTTGCGACTTCGTGAGTCTAATAGTCGAGCGATGTACTCTCAAATCCCCGAGACCCGATGCCTCAGTCAACGCTGACTCCCTCCTATCAGAACATTACTTATCGTGATTTCGGTACTCGTGATACCAAGCAAATGGATTCACCGAACCCCGAACCCCGATGTGTCGATGCTCCGATGCACACGTGGTTTGACTATTCAATGGTCATGTCCCCTCATCGTGATTTCAGACTTTGCGGAATCGCGAATCCTAATGCCTAGTGTTTTTGGGACTTTACTTTCCCCAAACTCTGATAACTCACGCCACCTGTCCTCCAACTCACGCCACCTGTCCTCCACTAACTTCCTATGGCCCCACACACGATCCTTCGACTTGTCGGGATATCGCGTATCGCAATATTGTGATTCCTGATACAATATTTTGGAGCTTCGACTCATGAAACCCCGATATACGATTTCACGTGTGAATCTAATGACCCTCATGGTCCTGATCAACAGCTCCGCCCCTCCTGAGCTTGGAACCTTTCAGGAATACGTCGTCGTATCCTCCCTGCACCTTTCCAATATCTAATAGCTTACGGTGGTTCGCGAATTCTCCCTGGGGAATTCCAATCGTTTATTCCTTTCTCCTCGAAGATTTGTTCGCCTGCGTGAAAACTTGCTGTGCCTTCTCGGACACTTCAAACACAACTTCTCTGTGCAATCCTTCCATGATTCCAAGGACCTATCCTTCCTGAGATTTCCACAAACTTTCAAGTCCTCAGAAAGAAACTTTGCATGCACTCCTTGCGGAAAACCTCCAACCACGTCTGAGTGTTGGGGTCTTCGACTCTGCGCACATCTGCAGTAGCAGTCTCTCAACAATCCACTCAGGTTGCAACCCTGAAGCTTCACTTGGCCTGCGCACTCCTTGCACGGCTCCTGTGCTCAACTGCACTTTTGGGACAAATGAGAGAAAAATTTATCTCTATTTGAACCCCTCTGTCAACGCACTGCTTGCGAACAATTCGACTGCACTCCTTGCAGGAATTCTCTGGCTCAAGTAGAGAAACAATTGAAACTCATTCCTTCACCCTTTCAGACTTCAATTCAACCATGAAATCATATACACAGCATATAAAAGCAAATATATAACAGGAAACCAAACATTCATGAGCACAACTTCAATACATAGAGAACAACACAAACCATGAATTTGAATCAAAGCTCTTCTATTAATTCAAATGTCTATACATGGGTGTTCTTTACATAGCTCTCTACTTCTCCTATCTCTTCCTGAATGCTTCAGCTAATGTTACAATGATACAATGAGGGTGTCTATATCCCGTTTCCCTCTTCTCTTCTAAAACTGTCTAATCTAGAATTAAAATCCTATCTACCTGCATTAGCTATATTAAATGTCATCTATCTACTAAAGGACGAGAGCTATCTGCTCAAGGTCCATTACAATATACAAATGTGCCTCTTCTTAAATGACTTCATTTAAGATCGCACACAATTCCAAAGCATTTCAAAATTTGTGCTGGCTTGTCCAGCTGTCCTCCGCTTCCACGCTGGCTTGCTTGACGTGTTGGCGATTCTCCTGCATCATACTCCCTCGCTTGAAAAATTTCATGGGCTCCTGTCGATGAGCTCCTGCATGGTCTGTCCATGCTTCTGTATTTCTGCTCCAATATCCCAGCTGGCATCTTCAACTGGGTGGTTCTTCCACTTGACCAGATACTCGAAGTATTGCCTTCGCCTGGTCTTCTTGCCCACTCTCTTGTCCAGTATGCATTCCATCTGCGGCTTCTCTGCAACTCGCATTTGTTCCATCCACTGGATCACTGGCTGCTCAGCTCCAGTCTTTACTTCTCCAGCCCTGTATGGGTATAAATCTACAACGTTAAATATCAAAGATATCCCAATTCCATCCGGTAACTCGATTTCATAAGCATTCTCTCTGAATTTCTTCAAGACCTTATATGGCCCGATTTTCTTCATATTTAGCTTATTGTATGTTCCCCTCAAGAACCTTTCTTTCCTCAAATGTGCCAGAACCAGATCACCAACTCCAAACTGAAGTTGTCTCCGATGCTGATCTGCCCTGCGCTTACATTCCTGGCTTGAATTCAACAACCGCTCCTTCACCCTGCTGTGAAGTTCTTTCATCGCTTCAACGAATTCTCCTGCACTAGCACTGCTAGTAGCAGTCTATTCTGAATCCTTCAGTTCAGAAACGCCTCTCGGCTGCATCCCATATACAATCTGGAATGGACTTTTTCCTGTACTCCGATTCACTGAGTCATTGTATGCAAACTCTGCCTGTGGTAATATACTGTCCCATTGGCTATGGTGCTCTGTCACCAAGCTTCTCAGCAAGTCTCCCAGACTTCTGTTCACCACTTCTGTCTGCCCATCCATCTGAGGATGATAAGCAGAACTAAACGCCAAATTAGTTCCCAGCTTCTTCCATAAGGTCCTCCAAAAATTCCCTATGAATTTAATATCCATGTCCGAAACTATACTTTTTGGCAACCCATGAAGTCGAATGACCTCTTTGAAGAACAGATTTGTGATGTGAGTCGCATCGCTGGTTTTCTGGCATGGGATAAAATGTGCCATCTTGGAAAACCTATCCACTACGATAAAGATTGAATCAACACCTCTTTGTGTCCTTGGCAACCCCAATACAAAATCCATTCTAATCGCCTCCCACGGCCTCTCTGGTATGGGCAATGGCTGATAAAACCCTGCATTCTGCTTCCTTCCCTTCGAATGTTGGAAAATTCTACATCTGTTTACAAATATCTTGACATCTTCTTGCATTCCTGACCAAAAGTATGATTCGCTCAGCTTCGCGAATGTCTTGTCATGGACAAAATGTCCTGCTAATCCACCATTGTGTTTCTCCTTTAACAGGTTCTCCCTCATGGAGCAATTTGGAATGCAAAATTGATTTCCTCTGAACAACAATCCCTCCTGGATCATGTAGTCTATCCAAGGGCTTCTGTCTCTGAGAACTGGATTCTCAACTGCTTCATACACTTTTGCAAAATCTGCATCACCTGTGTACATGTCCTTGAGATCATCAAAACCTAAGGTCTTGACTCGGAACTCCTGCAACAACAAACACTTCCTGCTCAAAGCATCAACCACTTTGCTAGCAGTACCTAAAATGTGTTTAATCATAAATGTGAAATTTTGCGTATACTCTACCCATTTTACATGTCTCTAATTCAACTTCTCCTGTTGAGTCACAAATTGTAATGTGTGGTTATCAATATATAAAACAAATTCTTTTGGGATCAAGTAATGGCCCCACTTCTTCAGTGCCTGGATGATAGCATAGAATTCTTTGTCATATGTGGAGTATTTCACCTTTGCCTCATTCAGTTTCTCACTGAAATATGCAATCGGTCTGTCTTCCTGACTCAAGACCGCTCCTATAGCAAACCCGCTTGCATCACATTTCACTTGAAACGTCTTCAGGAAATCCGGCAACACCAAAACCGGTTGTTCTGTGATCTTCCTTTTCAATAATATGAAGCTCTTCTCGGCTTCTTCTGTCCAGTGAAAAGATTTATACCACTTCTTCACTGTATCCATCATCGCTGCACTAATTCCACTGAAATTCCTGATGAACTTCCGGTAGAAACTAGCCAGACCATGAAAACTCCTCACCTCAAAGATATTTCTCGGTGATGGCCAATTTTTAATTACCTCCACCTTATCCGGATCCATCCTCAATTTATTTGCTGAAATAACAAAACCCAGATAAATGAGCTCTGTCTTCATGAATGAATATTTCTTCATATTTATCAACAAATTCTCCTGTTGTAGCTTCTTCATCACTGTAGCCAAATGCTTCAAGTGTTCTGCCACTGATTTATTGTAAATCAGTATGTCATCCAAATACACAATGACAAATTTCCCGATGAACTCCCTCAGGACTTCGTTCATCAACCTCATAAAGGTACTTGGCGCATTTGTCAAGCCAAACGACATAACAAGCCATTCATACATTCCTTCATTGGTTTTGAATCTGGTGATATCTGCTTTTCAAATCACCTTCCCTCATGCGAATCTGGTGATATCTGCTTTTCAAATCAATCTTTGAAAAATACCTTGCTCCACTCAAGCAGTCCATCAGATCATCCATTCTCAGCAATGGAAATCTGTACCTGATGGTTAGTTTTTTGATCGCTCTTGAGTCGGTACACATTCTCCAACCTCCATCTTTCTTTGGACTGAGCACTGTTGGAACAACACATGGACTCAAGCTTTCCCTGACCAAACCTTTGTCCAATAGCTCATGGACCTGCTTCTTAACCTCTTCATTTTATTGCGGCGTTAATCTGTATGCGGATTTATTTAGCAAACTAGCTCTTGGTATGAGATCAATGTGATGACTCACACTCCTCATCGGTGGAGACGAACAAGGTAGTTCGTCCACTATAATGTCAGCGAACTCTTCCAGTAGCTCCCGAATCTCCTCTGGTAGATCATCCACTCTCATGCTAGTCAGAACAATCCTCGGCTTCCTGAACACAAAGAATTGTGGATCTTCTTTCTTCTTAACCTCTGTAAGAAGTTCCTTCCCACTCATGAGAAGTACTGTGTTGCTTACTTCTGGCTTCACCTCCTTGTCCTTTATCAGAAGAAACATATGGGTTCTCCCATTCTTCTTCAGGGTATATGTGTTCATTCTCCCATCATGAATCACATTTCTGTCATATTGCCATGGTCTACCCAGCAATAGATGACATACATCCATAGGAATAACATCACATAAGATCTTATCATTATATCCTCCTATCTTGAATTCAACCAAGCATTGTTTAGTAACAGTTACCTGGTGTCCTTTCTGTAGCCAAGAAACTTTATATGGGCTTGGATGATCAATCGTCTCTAGCTCTAGCTTCTCTACTCCCGGTGCGTGAAATCACGCCAGCCATTGGATCTGGAGCGCAGTGGCCTAAGAGCCACTGGATCACGGATACGTGCACAGGAGGAGCGCACATAGGAGGTGCACAGAAGATCAGATCGTGACCGTCAGATCTCGCATAAAGGACCGATAGCCATCGGATCCAGAAAGAGGAGAATGAGGTTTAAACCTCGTAGAAGCAAAGGAGAGGACTTGTTGAAGTCCCAAAAGAATCAGAACCGTCCATCTCAGAGGAAGCGTGTCAAGAGATCCACATTTCGGGGATTCGGACACCGGGAGACCGAGAGTGAAGAGTCTCCAGAAATCGTGAAAGGAGAATTTATGAAAGGACCAGGACCGTACATAGGAGGACACATGGAAGGTGGTCAAGGGTTTGGGAAAAGGCCCGAAAGATTTCGGTTCCAGGAGGACTGGATCGTTGATCTCTCGGAGGGGGACATTTCGGCATTTCAGGAATTGGGGATTCGAAAGACAGAGGACAGGGGGGAACACTCACATCGTGGTTTCCTGAATCGCAAAAACCGGTAGCACTTGATCGTGGACCGTCATTTCAGCATTTCGGGACCCGGGTGTTCGAGAGGCCAGGAGTCGGGAGACGTGGACTCCCGACTTGCGAAGTCGCGAAATCTCGAAAGCAGATGATGCCAGAATATCACAAGCGGAGTCGTTAAGCCCTTTTCGGAAATTTCGGCAACCGGGAGTTCAAGAGCGAAGGAGTCGTGAGACAGGGAGTCTCGACTCGCAGAATTGCAAATTCTGAAATCCCGAAAAGAAGATCGTGGTGACGGGTATATTTCGGCATTCCGAGGTCCGGGAGTTTGGAGGACCTAGAATCGTTCTAGCCAGAATCGCAAAATCGTGAAACGCGAAAACCCGAAAGCATTCGGAGGCTAAGGGAGGACCCAGAGTCATTAAGACCTTTTCGGCGTTTCGGATACCGAGAGTTGGAGGGACAGGGAGCCTGGGGGAGCTCTCATGTAGGAGTCCCAAAAACCTGAAACCTGAAAGGTGTTGGTTCAGAACAATGAATAGCGCCGAAGGCGGAGCGTGCACATAGATTTTCTCAAGACCTGTGCTAGAGGACAAAGGGACCTATGGATTTGTTCAAGGGGTTTCAACAAGAGCCCGAAGAGCCATTTCGGCTTAGAAATTGGAACGATCCAGAGACCAGGAGGTCAGTGGATCCTACAGAGGTAGGGGGTCTGTGTCAATTGGTATCAGAGCCACTTTCTGTCTGTAGACTGCAAGCAGATGGAGGCAGAGTAGATAAAGAAAATACTCTGATACACACCATCAAAGTGGTCTCAAAGATGATATTTTCGTCTGTAGACTTCAGGCGAAGAAGACAGCAGGTGAAGGAGGAGAAATTTTGGTATCAACAAGTGTAATCAGAAGTAGAGATTCATCTGTATATAGCAGGTGAAAGGAGACAGAGTAATAATTCTCTGTGGTGATTATTTGCAGGTGTGCAACAGTCAATAGACATCCAGGCGAGCTATGGGAGAAGATGGAGATGCTCTCAAACATAGAGTGATCCATACACTTCCAGGAGGGTAGGTGAAAGATAGAAATGACTACTGAAGGCCATGGGCGTGGTGGAAGAGGAGACCACCAGCAGAAAACCAAAGCAAAAATTGGTGAAGAGCTCACTGAGATAAGGGTGAGAATGGAAGAGCTTGCACTACGGATGCAACAGAATGCAAAACCGCATTGGGTATATGAATGGCCCAGGAAAACAAAGGTGAAGTGGCCAGTTCAATATTTATTGGCTTGAAGACAGCGAAGACTATTGAAGGAATGGCTGAGGTATGTGGAAAGCCTCAGAGATGAAGAGGAGATGGTTTATGTGTGTGAACCAGAAGTTGGAGAAACCCTCGATGATGAGGAAGAGAGATCAGTTTCAGGTCTCATAAACTGCCAGGAGGGAAGGGATGAATTTTTGAATTGCCAAGTGGGCAATGAAATGAGATCATTGGAGACAGAGGGAGAATACCAGCACAAGGAGTGACTGGAGGAAGCTGGAAATACACCAGCAGGAGAAATGGCAGAAGCAAAGCTATCAAAGGGAGAAGTTGAGCAACAACTCAGTGAGGAGACTGCAAAATTGGAATCTACAGCAGAGTGGCAAGATAAGGTCACAGGAGATGGAGAATATTTCAAGGGGGATCGAGATGATCTACCTATTTGCAGGGAAGAAGTGTAGTTGAGCAGGCTGCAAAAGGAGAACCAGCCCTGGGAGAAGCTGGACAAGGTGATTGAGGAAATTAGAAAGCTGATGTTCATATCAGCTGAAGCAATCAACAAAAGGAAGCTGAGCAGAGGAGAACCTTCCATAGCAGCATGGCAGTAGCGAAGCAGTGGAGCAGATGGACAACTCCAAAGAACTGTTTGGGATCCAGGTGGATTTCGACAGCGGTGCTGGGAAGCTCATGAGTAGGAGCTCATGATTTTTGCAACTGAGGAGTACGATGCAGGAGCATCACTCCACGTCATCAAGCGCCAACACACCCAACGTGCATTCAATGGAAGGAGAGAGGCACATCCCTCTCATTTTTCAAAATTTGAAATTGTATTTAATGATTGTAAGGCTGGTAGAGCCAAAAGCCATGCATGTGCGCAGGCTTTAGATAAAGGTTGCCTTAAATAGTTGTAAGGCTGAGATCTAGATCCAATTCGGACTAGGCATCCATTAAATGAAATTGAATGTAAATTAATGAGAGTTGGTGAGGATGGAGGGAAGAGCTCGAGGAGCCCCTCTTTATAAAAATATCATCTTTGTATCTGGATTTAGTCTGAGCAGAGTAGAGAAGAAGAGAGAATAGGGAGAAGAGAGGAGAGTAGAGACTCTGTTGCAGTCCGAGCTCGAACACATTGTTACAGACAGGAGTCATTATCGATTGGGTCCTTTGATTTTTAGGTTTGGGTTCTTTGTGGCTTTATGCAAGGTTGCATGACAGAATACTGCAAGTTCTGCAAGCCAGTGCAAGGAGTGCACTTCTGAATTCTGCGGAATTCCAGACAAAGACGTTTGCCAGGAGGGCCCACCAGCTGAAGTCATTGACTCAAGGAGGAAGCCTTAAGGTTGTTGAATACCTTGGAGGTAAGACTGTTCAGAGGAAGGCACAGAGATAACAGAATCACTAAAGGTTCTTTGGAAACTCTACCAAGAGGGCATTGAGTAAGTGCATAGAGTGAACAGAAGAACTCTATTTCGATTCTGAGGAAAGGGGAGTGTTGAAGAGAAGACACACAGAGTCGTTGAATACTCTGTAGGCTCTGCAAGGTGTGCATCGAGCAGAAGAACGCCAGACAGGTGTAGAGAGTTTTCTTTCCAAGAAAACTTCTCGGATCTGAGTTTAGCAAAATACTCAGTAGCACAAGGAGTATGCGAGGGTGGACTTATTCTAAGTTCTGAAGCTCAGGAGGAACAGTGCCTTTGCACACAGAGCAACAAAAGAAAGGAGCAGAAGGTCAAGAACCTCTTTGAGGTTTCACAGTCGACAAAGCTCAAGAGTTTGGAATTTTGACATTTTGGAGTTAGGGGTCTGGAACGACAAGTGATTTTGGGAGTCACTGCATCGTGAACTTCCAGTTCACGAAACTCCAAAAAGGCTAGGGCCATTCGATTGAGGGAGGCCTATAGTCGTCAGAGCATTTCGACATTTCAGAGTTCGGGGTTTGGAGCGGCAAGAGATTTTGGAGTGGCTGCATCACGAACTTTCGGTGCGCAAAATCACACCAGCCATTGGATCTGGAGTGCAGTGGCCCGAGAGCCGCTGGATCACAGATACATGCACAAGAGGAGCACACATAAGAGGTGCACAGAAGATCAGATCATGACCGTCAGATCTCACATAAAGGACCAATAGCCATAAAATCCGGAAAGGGGAGAATGAGGTTTAACCCTCGTAGAAGAAAAGGAGAGGACTTTTCGAAGTCCTGAAAGAATTAGAACCGTCCATCTCAGAGGACGCGTGTCAAGAGATCCACATTTTGGGGATTTAGACACCGGGAGACTTAGAGTGAAGAGTCTCCAGAAATCACGAAAGGATAATTCACGAAAGGACCAGGACCGTCCATAAGAGGACATGTGGAAGGGAGTCAAGGGTTTGGGAAAAGGCCCAAAAGATTTCGGTTCCAGGAGGACTGGGCCGCTGATCTCTCGGAGGGGGAGATTTCCGCATTTCGGGAACCGGGGATTCGAAAGACAAAGGACAGGGGGGAACGCTCACATCGCGGTTTCCCAAATCGTGAAAGCTGGTAGCACTTGATCGTGGATCGTCATTTCAGCATTTCGGGACCTGGGTGTTCGAAAGGCCAGGAGTCGGGAGACGTGGATTCCCGACTCATGAAGTCACAAAATCTCGAAAGCAGACGATGCCAGAATAGCATGAGCGGACCCGTTAATCCCTTTTTGGCATTTCAACAACCGAGAGTTCAAGAGAAAAGGAGTCATGAGACAGGGAGTCCCGACTCGCGAAATCGTGAAATCGCAAATTTCGAAATCCCAAAAAGAAGACCGTGGTCACGGGTAGATTTCTACATTCCAGGGTTCGGGAGTTCGGAGGACCTAGAATCGTTGCAGCCGGAATCGCGAAATCGTGAAACGCAAAAACCCGAAAGCATTCAGAGGCTAAGGGAGGACCCAGAGTCGTTAAGACCTTTTCAGCATTTCGGATACCAGGAGTTGGAAGGACAGGGAGCCTGTGGGAGCTCTCATGCAGGAGTCCCAAAAACCCGAAACCTGAAACCCGAAAGGTGTTGGTTCGGAATAGAGAAGAGTGTCGAAGGCGGAGCGCACGCACAAATTTTCTCAAGACCTATGCTAGAGGACAATGGGACCTTTGGATTTGTTCAAGGGGTTCCAACAAGAGCCCGAAGAGCCATTTCGGCTCAGAAATTGGAACGATCCAGAGACCAGGAGGTCAGTGGACCCTGTAGAGGTAGGGGGTCTGCGTAAAAATTTTTGTGAGGCGAAACTCCAGCAGCTATTAGATTAAGTTGTTAAGAGTTAGCGAAGGAGGGTTGTAGGGAAGGGTAACCTACAACTATTGGTCAACTCATCTTAAGACTGGATTCGGTCGATTATCACTTCAGGAGAAAAGGAGTGTTGAGTTTAAGCAACCTTCAGAGGATCGGAGTTCCCAAGCCCCAAATAGAACCCTTTTTTACTAAGACTAGGTTTTTTCTCTTGGTCACAAGCATAAATTGGTTTATGAAAAAGGGGCTAACGCACTACAAGTCAAAAACAAAAATTCAGAGACTTTAACAGCCCCTCCTTGGTCCCAAAATTTTTGGTTTTTAAAATACAAACACAAATACTCCATGTTATTATTAAATTAGGTTTATCAACAATTTTGACATAATATCCACATATAAATTCAAATTAATTCAATTCACCAAAGAAATTCACGACATAAATTCAGATCCAAATCCTTAGTTTACCAGTGAACTATTCATTATTAAATTCATACAATAACCTCAAAAAAAAGACTTTGATCATTCAAAACTTCAACATATATAAGATACATTTTTTTAAACATAGACCATACACCACATAAATTCAAATTTTCAATGAGGATCATGCCACTCAATTTAGGGTTCGGAAAACATCCAGAATTACAACGAAAGTTTAAAGTAAAAACACTAAAAATATTATTTGTTTCAGAAATTGTACATCAAATATAAACTCTAAATTATAGATACCCTATCAGTCCAACATACTTCTACACTAATGCTACAAATAAATTCAGAAAAAACATACCATGACCGAAGAATGTTGGATGTTGAAGAGGCCTTCAAGCCTTGTGCTTCCTCCCTTCCTTCACTTTCTAATCACTGAGACTTCACCAACACCTCCCAACCAACGCTAGGGGCACTCTTCTTCCCCCTTAGCCCCCCTAGTGGAAAAGGGGTCATGCATAGAAACCAGGACACAATATCTTCCAGGATTGTCTCGCAGGGAAGATATTCCACTTTTTTTACAAGCCTGGATTCCCGACTCTCACAAGTAAAACCCATTCAATAAAAAATAGCCAACATAACAGTGCTTCCCAAAAATTCCATCCCCTTCCATTCTACGTCAATTTATTTATAGAATTATTCCTCACGAATATCTGTTGCTCATGTATAATTCATTAGTTTTTAGAAATTCAGTTCAAGGATTATTCATCCACTACATGTGTCACATTCTCCCCAGGTTGCACAAGTAATTTCTCTTGTATTTTTATTTAAATCCACCTTTCCTCACATTTCCCATGTGTTCCTAAATTTCCTCTTAGTTGTCTCTTAGTTCCCCAAATACCCTTAATCAATGGTTGTCTGCTAACTAGGTTTTAGTTAGGGTTGGATTAGGAGTCCTTTTAGTTAGGCTAGGGTTGGTTGGCTCAAATTATATGCTATGCACAACTCATTCTCTCAAGTTGTAATTATTTCTAAATAAGGATTTATTTTTTATATAATTTCATGCACCCTTATGTATTTTATCAATTCTTTAGGTATTTACTTACTATTTCCTAACATTTGATTTCCTTCAAGTCTTTACTCATGCCACAATTCAATTAGTCCCATTATTTAAAATTTAGAATTCTACTTATACTTCTGGTTGGATTTAATAATTAATAATTTATTGTTTAATTAATTAGTTTAATCCAACAAGGTCTAGTCATTCCAAATTTTTTCTAGGCCACCTATGTTTATTGAATCTGGTTTAAATTGTGTGACATTCCCTTCAAGATGCATCTTCATGCTCCAAGGGTGCCACTCGTTTTGACTTTTTTTGGAAGTTTTTCCAACCCATTGGAGTCAAAACGCCATTCAGTCGAACTTGTGAGAGACTAAGGGATTCTAACGAATAAGGATTATGTCTTATTGCACGCCCCTTGGAAATCTACGTGAGTAACTGTCTTAGTCTTCCCTCATGATAGCATGGACCACTCAACTAGGTAATCATTAACCTACAATTATGGCTACGACGGGAGTGCTAGTAGGCTGTGACAGGGATGTTGCCACCCCTCTCCCTCAATATTTGGTTTTCTGTGCAAGGCTCCTTTACTTCTTATGTGAGTCAGATTAGCAAGCATCGTCAAGCCTGCATCCACTGACAAAAACAATGTCAAAAATCCATATATATAAATCATACTAAAATGCATCATACATCATATGTGCATAATAATGAAATACTCAAACAATACAATCCACTCCCTGACTCAATCCGGAGTCCAAGGAATCCCTTTGATGCCACCAACATCCATAACCTATCATGTGTCCTGCACACGCAAGATGACTTGGCAAAAGCATATGTCAACACATATATATACATCAATAAAATCAAGCAGCAATAAGGCCTCAACATCATCATATATAACCCATAATATTAATCAAATCACAGTGTTCCATACACATATCACTTGCAAGAAAGTGTCCTCAAATAATAAGTCAATAATAGTATGCTCAATAGAGAGGGATGTTATAGCCTTATACAACTGGAAAATAGAAAAATAAGAAGCACATGTGAAATATTGTTGGTATATCAAAGTTATTCCAAAGAAACATCTTAAGACCTGTTATTCAATCTAGGATGTACCAAAAGTATATGAATTAATAACCCGACAAACTCCCACTCTCATTCCAACTAACAACCAGATAAGAAAAACCTTGCGATACAATGAACGACATAACCCTTCGACCCATGCCAAAGAGGTAGAAAAATCCATAGGAGAGAAAGGAAGAACATAGAGTCTTGTGGAAACTTTCACAGGCTAAGATGGAAGAAGGTGGGAAACAAATTCCCCCCAATTACAAACATGGATGACTATGTCGACATACTTTGTTGAAAGACTCAACAACAAGAAACTATCCAAAGATGCATATATTCTCACATTCAAAATACGCTACGATCCAGTAGAACATACACAATGTTGTGAAAGAGAATGCTGAATAATAGGATACAAGGATGAAAGGGCATGGCCCGATATGTTCTCAGGTACAATAGACGAGATACCAAGCAACAAGATTGAATAATCATGTGGCCACACTTCCAACTGGGCTGAAATCAAAGGAAATTGTTTCCAAGACTTTGAATTTAATCCAATAGAGGAACACTTTAAAGACTCAACATGCCAAATAAAAATATTTCTAGAAATTCCTTCATCTGATCAACATAAATAAAAAGAAAATATGATGGTCGATGGAGGATCGACATCGACTTGCAATTTTGTGTTGGTAGAAAACAAGGAAATCTCGATTGCACGGAGGATTGACATGGAGATTATAAAATGGCCAGAACAAAGATTCCAATGGAATAAATACCATCCAACATTGTAGAATCATGTGACATTAGTATTAATTATAGCCACAGAACACAAAGAAGACCAAGCACAACCCGACTTCCGAAAAATCTTTATGAAAATTGAAGAAGGAGAACGTCATCTCGACGAAGCAAAGTCACCAGGATGGATGGATGCGAAAATAAGAATAAAGTAATTCGACATATGAAATGATGGTCGACCAAAAAATGTGCCAGTAGGTGATTATTGGTCTGAAAATAAAAAAATTGACATAGTCAGTCGATTAAAAGAGTATCAAGATGTTTTTGCACATGACTACAGGGACTTGAAAGGACTTATAGAGGAAATGGGTGAAATAAATATCAAACTAATCCCAGGATAAAATCCAATTAAAAAATGACCATACAAGTTAGCACATAAGTACAAACAGATCATTCAAAAAGATATCGAAGGAATGCTACAACCATGCATTATTTATCCTATCGATAAGGAAGAATGGGAAAGCCCATGGTGGTACAACCAAAGAAGCATGATATAAAGAAGTTAAGAATTAGTGTCGACTTCCGGGGACTCAATAAGAAAACTGTGACATATCCATTCCCCACCCCTTTTTCTGATGAAATCATAAATGAAGTCACTGGTATTCAATGTTATTCATTTTCTAATGGATTCTCAGGATATAATCAGGTGCCAATCACAAAAGAAGATCGGGAAAAAACAACTTTCATGTCAGAATTCAGATCTTTCTCCTACAGAGTCATTCCATTCGAACTGACGAATGCGACAACAATTATTTCAAGAATAGTGATCAAAGCATTCCTAGAATATATATACAAAACCATGGATGTATACTTCAATGACTGGACAATCTATAATCTACTCGAAAATCACATACAATAGATTTGACTTATGTTAGAATGTTGCAAACAGATTCAACTATCACTAAACATTAGAAAATGCATATTTTCCACACCCATTGGAATCCTTCTAGGACATGTGGTATGTAAGTATGGAGTGAAGGTCGACATGGCTAAAATAAAATTATCCTTGATCTAAAGACACCTGTGAATAAAAAATAGATCAAAATTCTACTGGGTCATACTGGATATTATAGGAAGTTTATACGCCACTACTCAGACATCACCTTCCCAATCGATGAGATTCTACGAAAAGATGTTGAATTCAAATGGATCCAATACTGCCAAGAATCCATCAAATTTTCAAAGAAGAAGTTGGTTGAAGCACCCATTCTCAAATTTCTAGATTGGTTGAGAAAGTTCCAAGTCCATGTCGATGTGTCCAATGTAGTTGTCGAGTCGGTTTTATCTCAACCATATGATGACACAATGGATCATCCAAATTCATATGCAAGTCTAAAAATTAATAAAGAAGAAAGAAACTATTCGACTACGGAAAATGAATCCTTATCAATGATTTTCGCACTACAAAAATCTGTCATTATTTATTGGCAAACCTCTTTACATTTTTAATACACCATGAAGCATTAAAATACTTGGTCAATAAACCAGTCCATCAAGGAAAGATATGTCGGTGGTTACTATTATTTCAGGAATTTGAATTTGATGTAATCATTTGACCAAGGAAAAAGAATGTTCGACCTGATCACTTTCCATGACTAGAAACAGGAGAAGATCTGACAGGCATCGACAATGACCTCCCAGGTGCACACTTATTTAGATTTGAAGTTGCACCTAAATATTTAGAATATATTGACAATTTTTTAGAAGGAAAGTGATGCAGGAGCATCTCTCCATGCAGCCAGCCAGCCAGCCAGCCACGTCAGCGCGCACACATTCAAAGGATGAAGAGAGGCGCAACCTCATTTAAAATTCAAATTTGAGTTGAATGTAATTAAATGTCTTAGGCTGGTGAGCCATGGAAGCCGTGCCTTTGTGAAGGCGTTAGATAGGATCGACTTTAATGCTAGATCGACTGAGATCTAGATCCAGACGCTATACTAGACAGCCATTGATTGTAATTTATTAGAGTAGGTGAACCTGGAGGGAAGCGCTAAGAGCCCCTCAGGTAAAAGAGGTTTTCAGATCTCATTTTGAGTAGAGTTAGATGAGTGAAGAATGGTAGAGAGGAGAAGATCCAGAGAGAGCTCAGGAACACCATTGTAAAGATACAGGCAATTTGCCATTTCTAATACAAACAACAGTTTTTCCTGCATGAGTTCTGTGTTATATGGATGTCTATGTGTGTTCCTTTTATATGCTGTGAATGTATGTTGTGTGGATGCATTCTGCAGGAGTTTGTTTGATTTCAGGTTGAAGGTCTTTGAGGCTTCACACCAGGAGGGTGTGACAGAATGTTGAGGTTCTGATAGCCATGCACAAAGGATGCACTTCTGAACTCTGAGGAGTTAGACAAAGGCGTGCTGAGGCACAGGGACTGAAGTCAACAGCTTAGAGAAGGAAGACCTCAAGGTTGTTGAATACCTTGGAGGTAAGGCTGTGTAGTTGAGACACAGTTACAGACAAAATTATGTTGAGGAGTTCTGTAGAGCTCTGCCAGGTGGGCATTGAGCATGCACACGGGTTGCATTGGAGAAGAACTCTGCTGAGAGTTTGGAGTGACCAGAATCACTGAGGATTCTGCGAGAGCTCTGCCAAGTGGGCATTGAGCGTGTGTGCAAGGAGTGCACAGAGGAAAGAACTCTGCTGTGAGTTCAAAAGAGACAGAATCACTGAAGATTCTGAGAAGCTCTGCCAGGAGGGCATTGAGCAGGTGTATAGAGGCACAGGAAAAGGGAGACAGAACCGTTGGGTGTTCTGGGAGAAGATACTCTGCCNAGTCCACTGAAGGACCTCCACTGGGTTGCTGAATACGCAGAAGTACTCAGGAAGAGGCTTGAGCAGAAGGATAGCCAGAAGGGCATCCATTTTATTCTCCATCTGAGGGAGAGTAAGATAAAATCCCTCAAGGGGTCTGAGTATTCGTGGGAATCTTAGGAGTGATAGCATGCTGAGTGCATGAGAAGACTTTGCAGGAGTGCAGACATCAGAATCCTTTAAGGATTCGAGAAGAACAAGCTCAGGAAGGGCAGTGTTTCATACACGTAGCGAGGCTCGAAGTCAAGGAGCTCGCAGAGGGGAAAGATAGCAAAGGCCGAGACCTTTGAAAGAGTGAAATTCTCCCAAGGCAGGAAGAAAATGCAGAAGCTCAGGAGGAGTAGCGACAGCCGTCAGAACGGGAGAAGGAAGACAGATCTGGACCATTGATTTTCATGTCCAGGAGGAGCTCAGGAGGAGCCTATAGAAGGAGGAGACTGACAACTGTCAGATCTCATACAGAAATCCCATCAGCCGTTGGATCAGGAGAAGATGCGCAGAGGTTAAGCGCAGGAGTAGGCATGCAGGAGAAGTGATCTGAGCCATCAGATCTGGAGTAGAAATCCCGTAATCCATTGGATCAGGAAGAGTTGCGCGGAGATTAGCCTCTGGAGGAGGAGCGCACGAAGAGGATTATCGGAGCCGTCAGATCTTGGATCAGATCGTCGACAGCCATCGGATCTGCAAGAGTCGTGTAGGGGTTAATCCCTAGTGTGCAGAGGAGAAATCTCGAACAAATCATCAAGATATTGGAGGGAGGAATCTGAGTCGTCCATCTGAGGGACATGTGTCAGAGATCGAGAGCAAGTCGGCATATCGCCAATCGGGAAATCAGAGTTCTTGAGGACAAGGAATTCAGGACATCGTAAGTCCTGAAACCCCGAGAGTCAATCAAGACCGTCCATTTGCAAGGACAGGTGGCAAAGGATCGGACGTCATTGGCACTTTGTTCATCAGGAAATCGGGGATTCCAATGACAAGCAGTTTATGCATTGTGAATTCGCGATCCGCGAAACCCCGATGAGTGGGGGCCAACTGTCAGCATAGTGGGACTGAGGACAGAGTTGTAGTGGAGGCCAACTATCAGTGATCGAGAAGAAGTCGGGGATCGGCATATCGCGAATCCCGTGAGAGTGTGCACATTGGCATTGCAAACCCTGTAGCCCCGACGGGAATAAGGTTGTGGTCACAGGATAGAGGTCACATTGGCTAGGGCTTGGCTTGGAGGGCCAAGGCACATCGGGGATCGGAGGATCGGGGGTTGCGAATACATGTGCATCGCGACATCACAAACCCCAAAACCCCGATAGGAGGATTGATCACGGTCATGGGTAGTGGTCATATGATGGGACCTTAGCCAAGAGGGCCAGCGCGTGGAGAAAAGAACCCATCGGGAAAGTTGAGGACTAAAATCCCGATAGGAAGGTAAGGCCATGGTCGTGAAGGCATGGGCATATGCGACAGGAGCTAAGCTCGGGAGGGCTCACACGTGAAAAGAGCTCATCGGTAATCGGGAAATCGAGAGGACATCGACTCTCGACAGCAGGAAGCGGAAAACCCCGAACCCCGATAGAGAGTCGGGGATAACCTCGGTCAAGTACTGAAGGCCATGAGGGTTTAGAAAAGACCTGTGGATTGGGTCGTGTTTTGATAGGGATTCCACTTGGGAATATAAAGAGCCGCTTCGGCTCATCAGAACAGAGGGTCATTGAACGATCCTGAGAGCGGGAGGGCGTGATCGGGGGTACGGTCGTGTCTCTTTGCATCAAGTGGTATCAGAGCGGGAATCTGTTTGTATATTGCAGACAGAGGAGAAGGAGGAAGACAGAGTTGCTGAGGAATCTGTGGTGATTGTTTGCAGGCAGGCAACAATCAAGAAGACAGTCAGGAAGTCTGTAGGATGAAGCTGGAACACTCAGGGATGCAGAGTGACAGTAGCAGATCTGTCGGGGAGACAGATAGACACAGCGCGATGGCTACTGAAGGCCATAGAAAGAAGAGCAAGGAAGAAAGGCTTGCCGAATGGGATGAAGAAGAGACTAGAGAATTCTATGAACTAAAAGCAGACATAGAGAAGCTCGAACTGCGAATGCGGCAGGATAGGAGAATGAACCAAATGCGAAATTTTCCCATGAAGAAGGCAAAGGCAAAATGGCCAGTCAGGGAGATGATGGTCATGAAATAGTGTAGGCTGTTGAGAAAATGGTTGAGGTATGCTGAAAACCTCAGGGCCACAGAGGAAGAGATGATTGATCACTGTTGGCCAGAGACTGGAAAAGGTCTCGATGATTGGGATGATGAAGAAGATGAATTGGGATCGTCTGATGATCTCAAGGACTACCAGGAGGGCAGAGGAGTAAAAATTCCATATTGCCACATGGGCAAGGGAACAGAGATGATATCGGCTGAATATCTCAAAGATTGCCAGGAGGGCAGAGCAGAAGTAAAAATTCCAGATTGCCATGAGGGCAACGAGTTGAGATCAGCTGAGGGTCTCACAGACTTTCATGAGGACCACAAAGGAATTTCGCATTGCCAGCTGGGCAATGATGAGAGATCACTGCGGGATCTTGAAGACTGCTAGGAGGGCAGTGGAAGCATCAAAGACTGCCAGGAGGGAAGAGATGAAAATCTGAGACTAGCTGGAAGTCTCATGGACTCGGAGGAGAGTTCAATTCAACAAGGGTTGCTGATGAATATGGGATCAGTTGATCTCATGGTCTGCCAGGAGAGCAGCAGGGACATCCCATATTGCCAGGTGGCCAAGGATGAGCAGATGAGACTATCTATGGGTCTCATAAACTCAGAAGTGAGTTGGAATCAGCCAGGGGAACTGATAGAGAAGGAGAGCTCAGAATCGGATCAGCAGGTACAGCTCATAGCGAAAGATATGAGCAGCCAAACGATGATTGGGGGAATACAAGTATTCCTACCATGTGCCAAGGAGGAGGCAGAATATTTTGTTGCAAATGGTGCAACAACAGAACAGTCAGAGCAGACGATGACTGTCAAGGAAGAATTGGAGCAGGTAATTGAGACTGCCCAAGCGGGTGAAGAGGATGATGAGCGCTCTGAGGAATAGCTCAATCATTTCAGCCAGCGAGTTGAGAATGTTGTAGCATTGGAGCTGACAGCAGAAAAAGAAGAAGAAACAGAAGAAGGAGATGAGCATTCGGTGGAATGTCTCAACGCTTTCAGCCAAGAAGATGAAGAAGCTGTAGCACTGAAGCTGACAGTAGAAGGAGCAGATGAAGAAGAGAAGAGTGAGAATTCTGAGGAATGGCTCAGCATTTTCAGCCATGAAGCTGAAAAGAATGCAACAGAAGAGGTTGCAAAAGAAGAAGAAGAAGGAGCAGACAACATTTGGTTTGCTAATCTGTGGTATCAAATTGAAGCCCTGGAGGAGAGGATAAAAGTGCAGGGCGTGCACATCCAACAGGTGAAGTTGGAAACTGATCAAGAAGGCGTGGGAGATCATGATGATCTGCCCAATGGCCAAAAATTTTTGCAGCTGAGGAGACTGCAAAAACAGAACCAGCCAAGGGAGCAGTTGGATACAATGATCGAAGAGATCATGGAGCTGATGATCCGATCAACAGAAACTGCCAGCAAGGAGAGGCTGAGTAGAAGAGCAACAACAGTAGCAGCAACAACAGAGCAACAACAGGAAGATGGAGTAGATGGAAAGCTCCAAAGGATGATTTGGGATCCAGGAGGATTTCCAACCACGTAGGTGGGAAGCTCATGAGCAGGAGCTCACGATTTTTTTGCAGCTGTTGAGGATGATGTATGAGCATCTCTCCATGCAGCCAGCCAACCAGCCAACCACGTCAGCGCGCACGCATTCAAAGGATGAAGAGAGGCGCAACCTCATTTAAAATTCAAATTTGAATTGAATGTAATTAAATGTCTTAGGCTGGTGAGCCATGGAAGTTGTGCCTTTGTGCAGGCGTTAGATAGGATCGGCTTTAATGCTAGATTGTCTGAGATCTAGATCCAGACGCTGGACTAGACAACCATTGATTGTAATTTATTAGAGTAGGTGAACCTGGAGGGAAGCGCTAAGAGCCCCTCAGGTAAAAGAGGTTTTCAGATATCATTTTGAGTAGAGTTATATGAGTGAAGAATGGTAGAGAGGAGAAGAGCCAGAGAGAGCTCAGGAACACCATTGTAAAGATACAGGCAATTTGCCATTTCTAATACAAACAACGGTTTTTCCTGCATGAGTTCTGTGTTATATGGATGTCTGTGTGTGTTCCTTTTATATGCTGTGAATGTATGTTGTGTGGATGCATTCTGCAGGAGTTTGTTTGATTTCAGGTTGAAGGTCTTTGAGGCTTCACACCAGGAGGGTGTGACAGAACGTTGAGGTTCTGATAGCCGTGCACAGAGGATGCACTTCTAAACTCTGAGGAGTCAGAAAAAGGCATGCTGAGGGACAGGGACTGAAGTCAACAGCTCAGAGAAGGAAGACCTCAAGGTTGCTGAATACCTTGGAGGTAAGGCTGTGTAGTTGAGACACAGTTGCAAACATAATTCTGTTGAGGAGTTCTGTAGAGCTTTGCCAGGTGGGCATTGAGCATGCGCACGGGTTGCGTTGGAGAAGAACTCTGCTGAGAGTTTGGAGTGACCAGAATCACTGAGGATTCTGCAGGAGCTCTGCCAAGTGGGCATTGAGCGTGTGTGCAAGGAGTGCACAGAGGAAAGAACTCTGCTGTGAGTTCAAAAGAGACAGAATCACTGAAGATTTTGAGAAGCTCTGCCAGGAGGGCATTGAGCAGGTGCATAGAGGCATAGGAAAAGGGAGACAGAACC
>CBVK0100099916.1:0-16342 GCA_900067695.1 Picea abies
CTCTTCCGATCTCACCATAATTTTTCTTTTAACATCAGTTTGGTACATGCTAATGGTTGTAGTATGTAACTCATGCACCTTCCTACTGAGTGAATCAACCACTTTATTCTCCTTCCCCTTGATATGATTTATATCAAAGTCATATTCGCTTAGAAATTCTAACCATATGCTTTGTCTAGCATTTAAATTTGGTTGATCAAATAAATATTTCAGACCATTGTGGTCTATTCTTAGCTCAAACCTCTTTCCCATGAGGTAGTGTCTCCATTTCCTCAAGGCATACACTATGGCTGCCAACTCCAAATCATGAGTGGCATAGTTTCTTTCATGATCCTTCAACTTCCTTGATTCGTAACATATGACAAAGCCATTTTGACTAAGGAATCCACCAAGTCCTTCATTACATGCATCAATGCATACGATGAAGTCTTCTTCTAGGTCTGTGATCCTTAATATTGGAGCAGTTGTCAATAATTGTTTCAAATGTTGGAAACTTCTTTCACAATCCAGTGTCCATTGAAACTTCACTCCCTTTCTTTGCAAGGAAGTGATTGGATGTGCAATCTTTGATAATCCTTCAATAAATATTCTGTAGTAGACTACAAGACCGATGAATGATCTCACCTCTGTCACATTCTTCGGTGATGACCATTCTCTAATGGCCTCTATCTTCTCAGGATCCACTACTATCCCATCCTTTGAAATGATATGCCCCAAATAATGAATCTGTTTCTGATAAAATGAACACTTGCTCAATTTGGCATATAACTGGCATTCCCTTAATACTTTCAACACCATCCTCAAATGATTTTCATGCTCTTCTTATAACTTGGAATATATAAGAATGTCACCCAAAAAGATAATGACAAACTTGTCCAAATACTCTCGGAAAATACCATTCATTAAGCACATGAAAACAACTGGTGCATTTGAAAACCCAAATGGTACCACTGTGAACTCATAATGACCATACCTTTTCCTGAAGGCGGTCTTTCTAATATATTCTTCTTTAATTCTTACATGATGGTATCCTAATCTGAGATCTATCTTTGAAAATATCTTTGCATCCTTCAATTGATCAAAGATGCCATCAATCCTTGGTAGAAGATACTTGTTCTTAACAGTCACTTTATTCAACTGTTTGAAGTCAATGCACAACCTTAGTGTTCCATCTTTCTTTCTCACAAAAAAGATTGGGGCACCCCAAGGTGACATGCTTGGGTGTATATACCCCTTCTTTAGAAGTTCTTCAATCTGCATTTGCAACTCCATCAATTCTGGTGTACTCATTCTATAAGGAGTCTTTGATATTGGCGTTGCTCCATGAATCAAATTTATAGAGAAATCAATGTCTCTCCTTGGGGGTAGTCTGGGTACCTCCTTGAACACATCCTCAAAATATTCCAGGACTACATAATCTTCCAAATTTGGCACCTTATCTTTAGGTGTATCTGCCAAATGAGCCACAATTATTTGACATCCTTTTCTGTAACATTTCTTCGACTACAATGATGAAATTTCTCTAATGGTTACTACCCTGGGAATTCCCTATACCTTCCTTAGTTTCCCTTCCTCATCTAAGAAAGTAAATGATTTTTTGTGACAATCTAAGAGAGTGTGATGTTGGTCCAACCAATCCATCCCAATTAGACAATCATAGGAGCCTAAAGGCAAGATGTTTAAATTTTCCTTGGTGTTCAATCCATTCATGTCTATGAGGCATGACTTAACCATCTCATTAACGTTTCTTATGGCTCCTATATCCAGTTGTACCAAATAGGATTTCCCATGCTTGCTTCTTGGAAATTGCAAACTTTCCACCATCTTAGGGTCTATATGACTATTACTAGCTCCTGAATCAATTAAAATAGCAAGGGTTTGGTTGTTGATCATACCTTCCACTTCAATCATGTGGGACTAATGCTCTACTTGCTTATTGTCTAGGGCTACATAAATCCTTCACACATATCTGCCCATTTCCTCTATTGTCTCAGCTCATTGTACATTGTGAACAACCCTACCTTTTTCACCTCTGTGAGGACAATCTATGAACCTATGGTCTCCTTTACAACCCCAACATTGCATATGTGGCTATATTGGCCCTTGACTCCCTATGTCAATCACTCTGGGTTCTTTATGCATTTTCTTCCATTGTGGATTATTTATGAAGAATGGTGGCTTGGCTCCCTTCTTCCTCTGATTCATCTTGAATTTCTTATTGTCTTCCCAAGCCTTTTGAAAAGTTGGCCTTTCTTTCAATTGATCATATAATCATTTATCTCTCCTTATGGTTTCTTCTAATGTCTTGGGATCATCATACTATATTTTATCACTAATGAACGATGTAAATCCACTTAAATACCTTTGAATATTTATTGTCTCATCCTTGATGAAAGAGACATACTTCAGCAGTCCCAGAAAACTTCTCTCATATTCATCTATGGTCATACTTCCAATCTTAAGTTCAAAGAACTCTTTCATTTTCTTGTCATAGTACCTTTTAGTTAAGTACTTCTTCTCAAAATACTTCTTGAATTCCTTCCAAGTAACACTTTTCTCTACAATGTGCTGCACTTGCACAAGTTGATCCCACCACATGGAGGCCTTTCCTTTGAGTTGATAGATAGTGATTCTACCTTCTGCATGAGAAGAACAATTATGCAATTGAAAATATTTCCTCATGCCTAGCAACCATGTTTCTTCATCTTCATCCTTCTTGTGCTCACAATCAAATGTAAGAGGTTTAATTTTTGTTCATTTATCCTCACAGCTCATCCACCCCAGATCTCTTATACCTTCTAGCAGGGGATAGACTTGATTTGTTGCCTACTCTCTTATTGGAATTCCTTTGGGAATGATGGTGATGTCTACTAGAACTTTTTACTTTTCCTTTCTCCTCTGAAGATTTGTGACTCTCATATTTACTTGAGTCGCTCTCCTTAACCAATTTATTTTATATTCTGTTCAAACCTTCCAGTAGCTTTATGTTGAAGTCATCCTACTTCTATTTGGATTTCAGAAGCCTTTCATTATCATCTTTATGGATTTGGACATCCTTCTGCAAATTCTTAATGGTTTTAGCCATATTCATATCTTCATTCCTTTCGTCTCCATTTCCATTGGAGTTCATTCCTTCCATGCCCAAATGGACATCCACCCCTATGATCTCATTTTGCTGACTATAATTCCCCAATGCTTCTTCCATTCTTATGTACTCCGCACTGGTCTGATTTGATCGAGTTGTTGTTAATTTTGCAAAACGTGTAGCCATCAAAACTTATGACGCTAAGTTTCAACAATTCGTGAGAATAAGAAACTTTTGATCATATATACACATCAGAATTATCTTTCCTGATTTCCTAGTGTTATCACCATGACAATTCTAGATAAGATCCAAGTCTCAAAAACACATATGCACAGTGCCTTCAGAGATACACTTGAGCAATAAGGTGGCTTGTCGAAACCACTTTTTCCAAGACATGGTATCACGTGTCTCAACATGTCAAATCCACCACTCGTGGAGTGGGTGATGGCTAGTAAGACCACCCTGCTTCACTCATTTGATACTTCATAGCCATGTGACATCGATTGAATGCCACCATGTAATGAACTCAAAACCTAATCATTTTAAATGGATTGGCCAAGCATGGCGACCCAACGCCCTCATACACAATCCATCTATGCTTCATAAATGGAGTTCTATAATTACCACTCCCTATGTATGAATATATATGCATATTGATAACCGAAGTAATCTTCAAACTGCTTGACTTCCTACTCTCTATAAAGACACATTTCGGTATCCCCAATCTTGAGATACATGGGCAAGGCTAAGTCAAGTGAGACTAGTTATTCGAGAAACATACTAGACTTTCCTATGAGTAAGGAGGAAAGGGTCCTTGCACACATTTTTGAAACTAAGTTCCACATAGATCTAGTTATAGACTCGCGATTGAAAGGCAGGTTGAATCCCACTATAAAGGATTTAGTCATCAATAGGCCAGCCGCTAAGAAGAAAAGGAGAAAATGACAAAAGAAGGAGGGATCTACAGTTGAAGCGACTGAAAGTGTTGGAGATAATCAACTAGTCTGGTTATAATCTTCTTTAAAGGAAGAGATCGCTAAGCTAAAGTAAGTCTTCAACTAAAATAAGCATGTCTCAGTGAAATTTGAACAATCGGTAGCAGAGGTAAAGAGTACCAGAGATGATAGGCATGTTCTTAAATGACCCTTTTTCAACAAGATAACTATTGTCATCCCCTTTTTGTAATTTTGTAATTATTACAATTATATAAATACAGAAATAGATTTTAGACTATTTTATTACAATTTCTATTTGGTGATGTTATGAATATTGTTCTCTTTATAATAAATTTTTCGTGTAATCTTATATTTTATTTTCATCTGTCTAAATTAGAGGAATTAAAGTTCAGAATTCTTTTTAATTAATGAATGCATCGATGCGGTTGTGTGTTTCTTTTCCTTTTATTATTATGCAATTTAAACTCGGACTCATCGCCTTCCAAGTGACTTCGCGCACACTAAACTTTGACCTGTTCATTTATATTTAACGTGCATAGCAATATCACAAGGTAAAATGCTTTTCCGTGCACCTAAATTTACTGTGCATTTCTTCTTTGTCGTATCGACTACTTACGCACACTACTCTGGCATTGTGCGCCAATACCCACTGTGCACAGTTTCAATACTGGGCACTGATATTCCACATGCATTTCTATCCTATGCATGCACCATGTCAAGTTCAACATATTCCATCACGCCCAATTGTCTGCGCACACTACTGAATACACTGTCCTGACACAACTTATACTCATACTTATGTGTGTACCAACCAAACTCCTCAGTGTTAAGAAATACTTGCGCACCCCATGTGCACCTTACTATGTGTGTTCTCACCGTGAAAGGCTAATTTAAGCGCATGCATATACACATAATAATCTTCTGGGAAGTGCCACAATTTACCGTGCACACTGGCATGCCAACATTTTCCCGCGCGGTGCCAAATTTACCACGTGCACCAATACGCTAACCTTTTCCATGGAAATTCCGTGACTCCAATTCTGGTCACTTCGAAGTTACTTTTTTGTGAATATTCGCTTCAATTTCACCCCTCTAGCCCATCCAAGCTTAGTGTTAAACTAAATATCTGATACCAATTTGTAACGTTCCCCTGACCAACCACAGGCCAAAGTGCACCACTCTAGAGAAAACACTCATGCTCTGACACCAGTCAGTAACATTCCTAGTAATCAACTGGGCTATGCCACCTATATTTACTCTTTAAACTACATGCAGCTAAAACATATACATACATCAGTCTTGCAGAAGACTTAAAGATAAACAATAATTTTCTTTCTGTAACATATGACTTTTATATTGAAATAACAGTAACTATAGATATGCAACATTTACAGGAAATTACCCATAAGCACACAAGAAATCATAATCACATATGTGATAAAATCATAACACAAGCATGTAAATAACAAAGTAGCATATCATTTTATCATACAATTGGTACTTATCTTAGAAAGACTATCACCAACTGCTTACAAACTGTCCATGAAACTTGTAGCCATAGACTACACTGTTCATCACTCTCAACAGTGAGTCACCCCCGAGCTGGGACTGAACTCCACCCACGGTAAAGGGTTCCTATTCAGGCTAAGGCTCAAGGAAAATAGGAAAGACTCTGTCTCAAGTGCTCACTCAACTAATAGCCTACAACCTCTCATTCTCCACATGCCTGTCCCACCCAAGGAAGTGTGCCCCTTCTCTGCTCAATAGTCCCTTGGCTACCCCACTTCCCTTCCAGGGCTTAAACAACAAAATAGACCGGAAGTCTCAGAGAATTGTAGCTACAGTTTATCACCTTCAGAAATCAATCCTTGACAATAATCTAACTCCAAGAACTGCTCACGGGCCTGACAACCCACTTCTTCAATCCCGCTCCAAGCTAACCAGGTACACCAACCAAAAAAGGGTTATGGGAATAGGTTCTGAAATGGTGAAAATGATGTCTTTAGGATAACATAATGTGTGAGTGAAAATGGCCATGGAGTTCTTGACTGGATAACTGAGTGTGTATAGGAATCACTGTGAACTCTTTGTGAAAAGTGATGGTGAGAATGATGGTCGGGCTCCCCTCTGGAATCCCCTCGAAATGAGCTAAGTTCCTCCACAATATGAATGCATGTCCCCAACTTGACACTTTTCATATCAAAAGTTACTTTGGTCCAATTGTCTCCAAATTTAGAACTTAGGATAAAATAATTATCCATACTTTACGTTTTAGGAATATTAATATAATATTCCCTTGAATTTTGGCCCTCCCTTTCCCTAACTGGTGAAGTTCAGTCCCCCATCTCTTTTATCATGTTCAGTCTACACGCAATGATGTACAAAGTAGGCACATTGGCCCTTGACATCTAGGCGTTCTGGCCTAATACCCAAAACATAAGCATCCCAACTTATAATAATCGGCTCACTAGGCTATAACACATATCATATACACGAGGCTCATTGTCCTCCATACTGCACGCACCTTAGTTACTGCATGTCGTATCTTGCAATGTGCATATTACATCATTTTACTGCACAATTCATGCGCACACTATGCCACATGATGTGCATTACCAAATGAGGTCAAAACATCTCACCACCTTAAGTATATTTATATTACATTTACAATTGGGTTCAGTCGAGGGATATTATAGTTTCTCCATTGGTGCTATAATTTGGGCATATCCTTTGATGAATTTCTTGTAATATCTTGTGTGTCCCAGTGCAGTGTATAGTTTCTTGACTGAAGTAGGAGGTGGAAAATCAACTATGATGGCGATTTTAGAGGGATCTACTAGTAATCCTTGCTTGCATACAATATGTCCTAACAACACCCCGAATGGTGAAAACAATATGCACTTCTTTAGATTCAAAACAATCTAGCATTGTCTTCATTTGTCTAGCATTAACCTCAGACATTCAATGTGATTCTCCAAAAAACTAAACACAGTCAAGTCATCAAAGTATGCTTCTAAACATTTATGCAGAAATTCTTTGAATGCTTCGATCACCACCCTAGAAAAGATGGCTATGGAATTCTTCAATCCGAATGGAATTACTGTATATTGATAGGATCCCCATTCTATGGAAAATGTGGTCTTGTGTAAATCCTCCTTGGCAATATGGATCTAATGGTTTCCTGAAAATCCATCTGTAAAATAATATACCTCCTGGCCTCCCACATTGTCTAATACTTCATCAGTGAATGGTGTAGGGAAAGGGTCATGCAGACATCAATCATTCAAATTCCTGAGATCTATGTAGATCCTGATCTCACCTGTCTTCTTTTCTTGTACCACCATAGGTCTGATCCACTCCGACTCCTCGACAGGTTCAATAATACCTGCTTCCAACATTTTGTCGAGCTCAATCTTCACTTTTTCCTTATATTTCAGGTTCAATCTTTAGGGTCTTTTCTTAACTGGCTTCGCACCTGGTTTCAAAGGTATCCTCATCTCTCCCATAGGACCTTTGATACCTTTTGTATTAGTGAACTTGGTTGGAAACAAGTCCTGATATTCTTGCAGCAACCTTGTAATCTTGTCAATGGTAGCAACATCCCAGTAATCTCCGACATTGGAAATCTTTGGTGTCTCCTCTATCCCAATATTCACTTTTTTAATCTTGATTGGCTGACCAATAAATGGTATCTCAACTTTTGGTCATTCCACATCTCTTTGGCCTTCTGTTTCAGTGATGTTTACCTTCCTGGGATCATCATCGTCGGCATTGATGTTGTAGCAACTCTGCAATTTTTGGAGAGGCACATTCTATTCGTCCTCTTCTTGTTTCATAGGGAGGCTAGATGCCTCTTCGAATACCTTATGTCTCACAATATGTAATTATTGTTCTACTGAAGGATATTCACTTTCAAATAAAAAGGTGGTTACAAAATTCTAAATCATACCTTCCCAATTGATCGGGGTTGTGTCTAGCGTGTTAATGAATCTATGCACCTATTGTTCTCAGGGAATGTCACTCTAGGCCTATTTGCAGCTCTGCACATGGTATTTTGGGTAGCTTCGACCTGTGTATCTTACTTCACATCCTTCTACTTGTGTTGAGAACCACACTATCATCAAAGTTCGACATTGTACCTAGTCTGTAATATTTCTTTTGCGGGTTCCCCACCATCTTGTTGGTGTGGCTTTCAGGGTCTCATTCATTTCCAACAACCTCTGTTGTGTTGGTACACTTGCTTCAAAATCTAATAGGAAGGAATCTAAAGGGTTCAAACCATCAAATGTGGGTAAGTTACTTACTGTTGTGCTGATCCAGCGAACTTCTCTAGTTAATCTGGCACATCTTTTGGTAGATACTTCATACATCTGGTTCTTCCAATTCTCCAGCGCTTCTTCTGAATCTAATGAACATGTGATGTCACTTCACCAGTTCAGATTCCCATCGGCTGTAGGGTTGATGTAATCATGTTGTCTGGCTATTAGTTTGTATATGTTTTCCAGTTTGTATGCGTGGTGTTCTTCTTTGATGGGCTCTATATATCACATACCCTCATATAGATCTAAGGGTGCAATGACCCAAATGCCATATATTTCAAATTTCATACGTATTTTCTTCAAATCAACCACTATGGATTTATCGAAGGCCCAATCAATTCCTAACAGTGCAAGGTAAGGGCAATTGTCATCAACAATTTCAATTACCTTGAAATCTGTGAATGTTCTCACTCCATCGATGTCCACGGGGACATGTTCCAATATGCCAAAGGGGTTGACAACTTGTTGTTTATCCATCCTAAGCCTAATAGGGGAGTAGATAAACTTTGGTTTTCCCATTAGTGCCCAAGTTTTCTTTGTCATGACATTGACCTCCGACCCTAAATCGAGGACCACATAGTCTATATCATACTCTCCTATTTGAGCATTCAAGTGTAATTCTTTATTTGTCCTTCTCCTTTTTCCAATTTGCTGTACTGCCATATTCAGTAAGGGTTCTATGTTTCCTAGTTCATAATGTCTAATTAAGTTATGTAGCTCTTGTACAATGCCTTTATCCTGAATCAACTTAACACAGGTGCATAAAAATTCCATGAGCTTGCTTACCTCTTTTCCCTCTTGTGGTGAAAAAGATTGATCAAATACCTGAGGCATTCCATATTATTTTATTTCTGGATGTATTTTTGATGAGGAACCTTGATCTTCTTTAAACTCTTGTCTTTCTTCCTCAAATATTTGTCTTTCTTTCTTTTCATTGAAGGTTTGGGTCTTCTTTGTAGCCATCCTGATACCTGAGTCTTCTGTAATCTTTCCTTGAGTCATTCTATCCTCTCCTGTAGCAGCGCCTCCTCGAGTGATAACAAAGAATTAGGGTATTCCCTACAAGGCTCAACATATATCAATTGCACTTGTGGATTCTGCTAAGGTCCTCATCTTTCCTGCAACTTAGCTAGCAACACAGGGCAATTTTCTATAACATGGTTGAACGAGCTGCAATAGCTACATGTAGTGAAAGGATTATGACAATCCCTTGCCAAGTGTCCTAGTTGCATGTAATTGTAATAGATGATATGTCCTTGGCCTTGGCTCATTCCTCCTCCTCATCCTCGTCCTATGTATCCACCATGAGGATTGAAATTTCCTCTTCCTAGGGAGTTATACTGCGGAGTGTTTCCTTCTTGTTGTGTTTCACCTTAGATCTTGTATATGTCCCTCAATGTTTCATGCATAAGTTCATAGGCCCTACAATCCCTATCGGTGTGCCCCACAGACTTACAGAATATGCAATATAAATTTGTGGGAGTCTAAACATACTTTTTCATGTAATATCACTCACTTGTGTGATGCCTATTTCTGCATACTTCGCACTAGGGCAAGTTGACTTGCTTCAAGGGGATCGATGCTCCTGAGGCCAAATATTCATGGAATAAAGGAAAATTTTCCTTATCATGGCCTTCTGATATGCATCTTACACACCAGATATCTTCTCTTTTGTCCTTCCCCTTGTTCTTCTTCATATCCTCGACCTGCAAATACAAACTATTTAGCTAGCTCAAGATCTGGCTCATACCTGAGTTGGACTCTCCCATAGGGGCTGATTCAAACTTCATAGCGATTTCCAATGATTCTTCCTACGAAGCAATCTTCTACTACATCAAGGGAGTTCTGATGTGTGGTAAAAGGATAGCGATGAACCATTCTTTATTTTGTTCATTTGGGATCTGAAAAGTTAATCGACATGTTAAGGCCTTGAACCTTTGATCGAACTCCCAAACAGGCTCAACTACTTTCTCCTTGATCTCCTTCAGTTCCATAATACATTGAGACTCTAACTTACATTTCTTGAACTCTGCAATCAACGTATTCTTGATCTCGCCCAATGTCTTAGGCTATGCAAGTCCTTGGACAAGCTTCATGTACCAACTCAGTGCGTGATCCCTTAGGGTAGTGCTAAACTAGGTCCTTTTAACATCTTCATCAGTGACATTTTTAATATTCCATACGGCTTCACACATAAACCAATGCTAATCAATATCTTCAGATCGATCTCCACTAAAGATAGGGAGCCTCATATCATCTTCCATAGATCTACCTAGGTTTCCTGTCTGAGTAGATGTTGACCTACTAGTAACAGTACTCTGAGGACTCTGGTGGCTCTGATTATTTTGATTACCTAGTGTTGATGAAATAACAAGAGGATTAACAGTACTTACTTCAACAATTTTTTCATTTCCTAAAGTTTCGGGCTCCTCTTGGTGAGGTTCTTTGGCTTCTCCTTCCTCTGTCCTAGTAGGTTATGAATTTTCTTCGCCTGTTAGATCTGCCTCTTCTCCACTATAGAAACCCTCTTCCCCATAGTTTTCCTTAAACATGTTCTCAAGGTGAACCCCTCTGAATACTCTCCCACTGCGTGTATGTCTAGCTTTTATGTCACTGTCACTGTCTAAATTCCTAAACATTAGTCTTTTCAAATCCACTCAATCTACTGTATCTTCAAGATGTTACTTTCATGCAACAACATCTTGATTCTTAGCTTCAAAAAGTGCAAAAATTTTCATGTGGGTCCTTTGAAAAAGTATCTCTCATCTTGGCTATACGATTCTACTTTGTTAACAGAAAACTCAGTGATATACCCTCCAATGGTACTATCAAACCAATTATCTACTGCTTTGGATACAACTTAACTCTTTTGACCTTCTAGATCAGCATCAACGTCCAAACCACATGGTTCTAGATATGATATTGAACTGGGTATCTGCTAACCTAGCCAACCACTCAAACAACTCTTGATGGATTCCTCCAAAGAAGATCTCGTGAATGTCGGTGAATATGTATCTTTGCAGCCAATATTCATTACTTAGCTTAGGGTTCTTGTTCTGGGCTTCAGCGAAGTCCCTCTCTTAATATTCTATCCACTTATGAATCTCTATCTTCGATGGGAACCACCTTGAAATTCCCTCATGAGGATTCCTATCCCAGCAACAGAACCATTTGTTGGCACAGGGGCAGACCTAGGGTTCACTCAAAGAGCGCACCAACAAGCCCTAGCTAATGGCCCTTTTGGCAACACCTGTGAAGCCGATGCAGTCTCACCCAAAGAAACTAAGAGGGGGGTTGTAGGAAAAATATGTCTGCAACCATTGGAATATCAAGTGGATCTAATACAACAAGAATGCAACATTCATATATCCCTCACCAAGATAGATCTACCCTACATGGTTATAAATCTAATCTAATACAGCAATGCAAATAAAAATATAATAGTGACATAGATCAAAACATCAATCACACACACAACACAAGATGTACGTGGTTCACCCTCTCTCTAGGGCTACATCCACAGAACTATGCTTATGATTTATTAAGATAAAGCCTACAGTTCTTGTCTGCACTCTTAGCTAGAAGATCTTCTTTCTTCTCTCTCTTTCTCTCCCTTTCTTGTGCACCCAGCTGCAGGACTTGACCTTCACACACAGTTGAATATCTTGCAATACTAGAAGGCTCTCTCACTCAGCACTTCTCTCTCTCAATACAATAATATCTCACCACAAAAATAGAGCTAAATGAACAACAATATCATACCAACCCGACCCAAGTCCTCTTGACCTTTATTTATAAATTACAATACCTCGCCGATAGCCCTAAACCAAAACCTAGGTGCCAAAACCCTAGATACCAAAACCCTAGGTGTATAAAACCCTAGGTCAACTTGACCCACTTTTTCTAGGCTTCACTAGCCTGTCTTTCCTTCCTTCTCACACAATGCTCCAAAGCATCCAACGATGGATTTTTCCACTTGCTGAGTTGTCATTGATCCATCTTCCTTTCTGATCTTTCATCCTCGATCTCCTCATCCAATGGCTTGCATTTATGTACTTCGCTCCATCTTTTCTTCTCTTTTTCTCACTTCAACCCAGTGAAAGTCATTGTGTCTTCCGTGAAGCTTTGTTTTCACCTCTTCTTCCTTGTTCTTCACTTCCTTCCATAACCAAGGGCCAACACACCCCAGGTTCCTAAAATTCCTGAGATTCAAGGAATCAGCCCCCCTCTTCCCTCTTCCAAGTATAATATCTTGAATCAATTGGCCAACATCAAAGCAAATGCAACCCTCCTAGACATGGTTGTCATCCATGAACAACAGATGCATGTGAAACAATTCATATAAGGAAAATTTTTTGTTGTAGCCAATGTTTCCAAAGAGGATTCTTCTGTAAATAAAATAGGTGTACATAACTTTAGATACCCTGTAAAAAACCCCCATTTTTATATTTCTGTAAATATCATGGATAAGATTGCCCATTGTTTCCTCATTGATGTTGGTTCAGGCCCAAGTGTCATGTTGAAGATTATTATGAAAGAGCTAGCCTTGTCTTGTACAAACAAAATTTTTATAAGCATGATCTCCTATAATAGTCTACAACAAACAACCATAGGTGAGATTAAGGATGTAACCCTAGTTTTATGCGCTCATCCTGAGATAAGGACAACCCTCAACATTCAGGTGATTGATATGCATGTAAGAAATTACTCAATTATCTTGGGGAGAGATTGGCAAGCCTTAACAAGTGGATACCTCTCACTCGATGAGACACATTTATCCATTCCTCAGAATGGTAAGAATATTAGAGTCCTTAGAGAGGGAATAATTTCACCCTACATAGAGAATGTTCCACAATCTAGCTTAAACTATGTCGAAGAAGACCTAGGAGTGTATTTTATCTTTGCTGAAGAAGATAATTTTCCTTTGGAAAAAAATGATTTAGATGATGATATATGAAATAATCACTTTGATGGTTCATGCTTTAGTGAAGGTAATGGGGTTGGTATTATCTTGGTTTCCCCTGTAGGAAAAATTCATAATCTGTCATACATGTTGGTGTTTGCTTGTGAAAACAATGCTGCTGAATTTGAAGCATTATTATTAGGCATTGAGAATTCCCTTAATATTGGTTTTGTTCACCTTTCAGTTTTCAGAAATTATGAGCTTGTTGTGAACTTGATACGTAAGACATGCTCTCCTAGCGACAAGATGATGGAACGATACACCCAAACTGTTTGGGAACTTGTCTCGAATATGCTATCTTTCAACATCACTCATCTCAAGAACGGGTTGAATTCAATAGTTGATCAGTTAGTTTTCTTTGCAGCCTCTCCTAACTGACAACATTTTCCTCGCAGGCCCTATTGTGCCTTTCAATCCCTAAAATGACCATACATCCCTGAAAATGAAAGATCTTGGAAGGCCATCCCTAACAATAAGATCATTGGTGTTGTCCTTCAAAATGAACCTCTTAAGCCTGAGGAGATTATATCCATAGAAAATGAGGAGATTCCTGAGGGCTTGACTCCTCTTGAGAGTTCATTTTCATTAAGTGTTGTAGGCAACAAAGAGAAACACAAGGAAGAGGATTTACAAAAGAAGGTGGTTAAAACCATCCTCCTAAACATTAGGACACATGAGTCCTCAACGGATGATCAAATGAATGTCCAATTTTATGTTAGAGAAGATATGGGTTCCACCAGGCTACTCGGTGAATCTCAAAAGGTTTTTTCTTGGTCTTATGAGGACCTTCGTGGTTTTGATCTTGGTCTTGTTCAACATATTATGAAACTAGCTAAGGAAAAATAAGAACTTGTTAACACTGCACTGGAAGCACCCTTTTGAAGGGTATTGAGAGATTTCTTAAGGGATGAAATGTTCTTTTAAGCCCACCCTGAATGGGTCTCAATTTCGGAATCGTTCTCAAGGACCACTATTAATATTAGAACTTGTATTAGTCTTCAAACTTTTAGGCAAGCGATTATGAGAAATCCCTTTCCCCCTTTCAATATGTAATTTTTTTTGCAACAGGTCGTAGAGTCATAGTTAAGGCCGTTACTTGACAGTCTATTTGGTTACAAGAGAATCAAAGTAAAAGGGGAAAATGTTCACAAAACCACTTTCATTACTAATTGTGATACCATGCCTTACAAATGTCGGCTTCTTATCTTTCTTGATACATGTACTGCTTTCAAAAAACATATGCACATAACTCTCGATGGATTGGTTAGTCTCCATCTCTATCTTGATGATCTAATTGTGCGTGTCAAGGGACTGGTGATTGCATCATATTTCCAAGTGATCGGTCCTTTCCAAATTGATTTTTTCTTGGATACTAACTCTTATATCTTAAGAGATTACAGGAGCAATTGTTTCCCTACAATGCTAACAACCCTCACTTGAAATATTACGAGGAACCAACATGAAAAGTTTTAATGTTGTCTGTATTTTGTTGTATACTAGTAGCCTAGTTATGTTTTCAATTTTTGTGCTTCTTTTATACGCTTACAGTACCTTGATTTATTCCTTCTAAGTTAATTTTTCTTCCTTCTTGTTCTCAATTGATTCTTTTAGTGTTGCTATTTTAGTTTTTTCATTATTACTTATGTTGCGATTTTTGTCTTTATCATCTTTTAGTGTTTGGTAAAGATAGAATGTTGGATGAATTCTGCCAGAATGACACTCCTATAAAGCATTGTTAGTCAATAAAAATCAATCTTACACAACTATTATGATGTCTCCTCTGAAGGTCCCTTGAAAGAGTTACATATTTCCACTGTTGTCTTACAAGGAATTTGTTTTTTCATGCTTCTTCTTGCCATTTATTCATCCATTGAGATCTTAAGAGAAAGTCTATAATTTTTCCTCCTTGAAAGTTAAGAGCATATGCCAGCTGAATGATTATGCATACAGTGGTAAAAACCCCTCATACTTAACACTTTTCATCAATTATTCCCAAATTCTCGGTCATATTTCCATTAAATCTGCTCACTTCCCCCTATTGCATAATTATTCTGGTTATGTATTCTAAAATTATTTTTCTTGGTCTATGAAACCATGAGTTTTGAGTTCTAAATCTGTTCGAAACAAATTTTCCTGTGGAGTCGCCAGTTTGTTGACGATTAAAATTGTCAACGAAGTTTTTTCAACAAAGTGTTGCTAAAGCCTATTATTATAAAAAAAAAAACTAAATAATACTAGTAGGTGGGACCCCCTTGAACTATTGAAGATTAGATCTATTCATTTTTTATGTTTTGATGATACGCGACAGGACTTACATGGTTGATGAGATACTGTTGTTAGTGGTTATGATTTGAGCTTATGAAGTGTTGATTCCTGATGTTACTACATCCTATGACATTCATTAATGTAATTGATTTACGTTCTTATCGCACCTTGTTATCGGACTAATCGGTTATCAAACTAATCGGTAGGTGCGGACACTAACAGATCTCCCTAGATCCACCTGGATCTAGAACAAAATAGGATAGGACATGACTCTTTCCCTAAGTTTTGACCATTGAATCAACTAGTAGGAAGGAACAAGTAACATACCTTATTATCGCTTCCTAGGGTCTCTGTTGCTCCTACTTCACTCCAGTGCTCTCGTGAGGTCAAGAACAAGACAACACAAACCAACCAAAGTGAAGATAGCAAAATATATTCAACTGTCAACTTATGTGTATGATCAAGGAATTACAAAATAAAGTGAGAATAGCTTTATGGGAAAGGGACATGCCACTGTATCATATTAGTTGAAAGTAAAGATTACAACCTGATAGCCTTGATGTTGTAAGCTTCCTTTCGATGGATCTTGGCTCCACACACACACTTTCTTAATCCTTGCATGAAGAAGATCAAATCCTCTTGATAGACTTGCTAGAGTCTCCAAGCTCTTGTTCAAGCTAAGACCTTCACACAATTCTTTCACTAATTCTCCAATGAATCTTGCTTAACATTTTCCATGAGAATTCCATCAATA
>CBVK0100099917.1:0-22234 GCA_900067695.1 Picea abies
TATATATATATATATAATTCAAAATCTTATAAGTACATATATAATTCATCTGGGAATGATCTGCTCTAGAGTTGTCCCATTCCAATAGCAGGAATCTAGGTTATTTTCATGTGTTACATGCCATAAATCGTAAGGTGGAAAATGACATAAAGTAAGACACCTTATTATAATATCATCACTGCCCCCATACCGACAACTCAGGTCAACTTAAAGATTGTGTCGAGCAGGAGGGGATCCGGCGATCCCACACAAAGTCACTTATGAAGCATGGATTTGTGGCCTACCTTAAACTGGTCCAAAGCCTTTAATAATGGGGCGGCTGACCGACTATGGTTTACATTACAAGATATCAACCCATTAGTTACCATTTACACCCAGAAATAAGTTCCCATTTAGATTTTTTATTGGTCATTGCTTGATAAAGAGACATGTAACATAAAGTAGCTTCTTAGAGAGACTAAAGATTCCTCCGGTCAATTAGTAATCTTGCCCCACAGTTTCCTCAGAGAGACCAAGAGACTGTAGTAATCTTACCCCACAGTTTCCTCAGAGAGACCAAGAGACTGTGTTGATATTCATAGTCACCAAACTGATAGTGTACACATCTTTTAAAAATCAAGCATAACTACAATGCACACAACTTTTAAATTATGGAAAATTTGTAGAGCTCCATAAACCTCTGAATATTGCAAATTAAAAAAAATATATTTTTTCTTTTCATATTGATTCTTTTCCCTCTTTCACTACAATAATACAATAAATACTGAATGTGAATGTTAATTTTATTTTAATTCGGTTTTTTATTATTATCGAACTATGTTATGAATCCCATCCCTAATGAGCTTACATTACACAGGTTGACCTAATTTTTCTAATAATTTTATCTAATAGCAATTCCAATCCCAAGGTAATGCAGCAAACACTTTCGCATTGTATTTGAGGTGTAAAAGTGATGACTGTGTAAGTCATTAAAATGCTAAAGAAGAATAAGAAGGAGCCCTTGGCAGAGTTATCTCGCCCTGAATATTTGAATTAAAAAAAAAATCCCATTCAAATTCTGGAGTTTCAAACAGAATTCACCTGCGAAATTCTCGAGTCTGAAACAGAATTCACCTGCGATTGTGTGATTTACATCATATTTCTCTGAATCCTAGGTTTTATTTTAACAAAGAGATGAGAAAAGATGCATTGATAAGAAGTGAGTCGTACCTTGAACTGGTGTATTTCCATGGCAACGTGTCTATCATATGTTCGACTAGATAATAAGGAAATAAATTGTTGGGTGGCTATCACGAGGAAATTGAGCTTATGAATTGTTTTTCTTCATGTGAACATGTGCAAAGACAACGCATAACCCTGGACATTTGGCATATAAATCAAACAACCTGCATGCCTTACTCCATAACTCCAGACATAGATCAATATTCAAACAATGCCAATCAGTTTCCCCATTTGAAANNAAGGAATTTTGTGTCTGTGAGCGGTGGGGGGCGGGAATGCGATTGGGGGCTGTGGAGGGGAGATTATGGGGAGGAGAACGCATATTTGGGGGACGGAAGGCCTCGGGTATAACGGTTGCGGTGCGCTGCATGGATTTGTTGGAGATCCTGCAGGAGCGCCTCCTATTGTATGATTCTTCTCTTGGCAAAGACGCATGCGGAGTTGGATTCATTGCAGAGCTTTCAGGCAAGCCCAGTCGCAAAACTGTAAGTAAAACAACGTTGTTTGTTGGTATTTGAAAAAATTGTTTGAGTGTGAGCAAGGTCCAGAAAAAATCCATCCATGTAAGTCGTTGTGTTGCTTTCTTCTTCGGTTAAATCACCCTTACCGACGTCTTTATTTCTATTCCCTGTCTTTTCTTTATTTCATATGCCCATCCCCAGATCTACACAGACATATGCGCTTTCCTCTAGCAATTCGGGGAAAGAACCAGTCTAATGAATAGGCACGTCCAGTATTCTGCCCCAATGCTTATAGACATCCAATCCAAGAAAAGGGTGGTCATGAAACCTATGACCTACTCGTAACTCATCGATGGTAATGGGAACCTATACTTCTAAAGATAAGAAGAAGTGGTATAATGGATGAACCGTAAGTGAGCCACTATTTAAGTCTAAAAATTTGGAAATAAATTCAGTTTTATCACCTTATTGTTTGTTGCATTGTTGTCCTTTTGTCGCAGGGAAGAATCCCTTGAAGCTCTCGGGCCATCTCTAGAAGCCCAAAATAAATTGGATTTGGATCTAGATCTGTAACCTGGAAGGTAGTTGGAAGTATCATGTAAGACTGTTGGCAAAAACGACCGATTCTATGGTTGTTGGCAAAAGCGAACAGTTCTACATCCTGGAAGGCTGTTGGCCAAAGCTAACGAGACCATCTCTGTAGAGATAAACACATCCTAGAACTAGATAGCGTATCCATGGAAGTATGCATGGAACGACACAACACTTAGCAAGACGAACACGGAACGCACTTAGGAGCGAACATGTAGCAGGGATATGACTAGCACAGCCACATAATTGTGGCTGATGAACGCCGAAAGGCATATGTTATTTGCAAATAAATCCTAATTTTTTTTCTTTTTTGCCCTATACAGAGAGTTAATTATACAGAGAGTTAATTGTGTCCATTTTCAATAAGTATAAGTCTTTTGGCGTAATAAATTAAAACCATGGTTGTAATAAAACTAATGCGCCACCATCACTAAATTCGATCAAGAAATTGCACAAAACAAGACAACGACTATAACTAAATTCCAATCCAGGTTCCTTCTTCCTGACTCCCACTGTATGACCTTCGAATCCAAGAACTCTGAAGTAACTGTAGTGATTAAATAAATCCAAGTTTCGATTTCATAAACAAAAAATTGCATCAAACTAATCAATTTCATAATTCTGTTTGTACATAAAATTGGCAGCTAATATATATTTTTCATAATTTCGATTTATAAAAAAATTAGTTGGGAACAAAAATTTCCATAATTTCGATTTATACATAAATCTACAACGAACATCAATTTCACAATTCCGATTTATACAAAAATTGGTAGCCGCCCAGTAATAATAATTTAGTAAATTGTGGCCAGCTTAATAGATTATCTCTTAATCACTGAACGTGGCAATCTGGTGGTGAGCAAGTAAATTTTTAATCTGATTTAGTAAATGTAAAAAAGCAATTAAAGAGACGTCTTTATAAATGAGCGGAAGTTAATTTATTAAAATCTCATCCATTGATTAGAGAGGACGACAAAAATATGCCAGTATCTTCAATTGCCAACCCTAGGATTGAAATTTATGATTAAAAGGTGATTAATTCTGTCCATTGTCAATAGGTATACGCCTTTCGGCGTAATTAATTCTGCCCATTGTCAATAGGTATACGCGACGTAACAAGAGTCAAGGGAGGTGACAGGTGTCAAAACAACCTCGTATTGAGGCCAAATAAGACCTAAAACTTCAAGCATAGGATAAAACCAATGAGTAAACCGAAAGTTTGGGTTAAAACTTCATGGATGGTTGCGAGACTAATTAAAATCAACAAACCAAATCGTATACTAAATAAATAAAACCTAGAAACTTAATGTAAAACATACAATATATAAGTGCATTCTTGAAACTTACCTTGGGAAAAAATTGCCAAGAATATATAAACATTACCTTTGGTTTCCGTGCAAGGACCACAAAGGATGGAAAATCGATTTATATTGTCCCTTCTAGCCCTTTAGGGCAGGGACTAATAACCCATACCCACTTCATTATCGGTGACAAACACATCACTTTCCCCATAGTTTATTTACAGTGATACGAAATGGGTTTTAACTCAATTTTTATTGTATACTGACTAAAATATTTCCATGGTATTCTTTCACACGGACTGTTTAGCCATAGACGAAAATGGACAAGGAGATTTCTTCAACCGTCAAAAACATAATTGTCACATATCGATTTTATTTCTTGTTTGATATTTAGTTTATGTACAATGTGTGTTATTTGTTCCTTAATTAGTGTATATTAAATCTTTATTTATTTATGGCCAACAATACCAATAGGTGTGCACCGTTCCCTTATAGCTTAACATAGGTTAAAGGCCACTATATGATTGGTATCGTGGGCTCCAAGCTTGGTCTCAACCTTGGGAGGTCAAGTAATCTCGTATGCCTTCTTGCAATTTATAATGGGTTCACCATAGTAGCACAAGTTTTGAGCTTATTCTTGTTTGATTAGTGAATACCTCGAATGGGTGACCACAACATGGTTATCATGATAACCATTTTACATTAATAACGTTTTTGTTTTGGTTTAGTAACTTTCAATACTTTGGATCATCTCGACCCTAGGAATGAGTTAAGGGTTCCTAGTAATTTATAATATTTTTCATAATCCAAAACTCGTGTTTTACTATTTCGAGGGTTTCTTTGTAAAATGGAGCCCTAACTTGTTTTGGAAAAACAAAGTGTGAGCTATATTTCTTTATTAATACATATAAATTTATTGAATTTCTTGTTAGTGTAATCATTTATAAAAAGGTGAATGCTCGTCGAGCCTCTTAGTAATATTTCACTCTTATTTTGTGATTTTCCTCTCTATCTTTTATAGAGAGAATCTTGGACTATACCAGAATAGATTTCTGGTTAGAAATATTATACTTGTAATATTTATGTCAATAAAAAGGTGAATGCTCGTCGAGCCTTTTAATAATATTTCACTATATTCTTGTATTTTTGTGATTTTTCTCTCTATCCTTTATAGAGAATCTTGGACTATACTAGAAAATCTTGGACTATACTAGAATAGATTTCTAGTTAGAAATAACTATACTTGTAATGTTTATGTAAAATAGATTTTATTTTTTATTTTATAGATATCATGGAAATGAAATCATTGTCTATAAAATACCATATACAAGTGTTTATGGTTTTGCTATACTTTTACTTTACATTTCCATGAGTTCTAATTAATAATATATAAAAGAAAATCTTTGACATGAATAATAATATTTTATGATACTTTTACTTTACATTTCTATAAGTTTTACATTTCTATAACTTTTCATTATAAGTATATAAAAGAAGATATTTAACATGAAAATAATCCACAAGTTATTCTATGAAACTTTATTTGTTTATTACATTACTCATAAAAAAATAAATTTCTTCAAAAATAACATACTAAAGATATATGAATTATTCTTACTCCAACAAAACTAGTAATGAAAGCATATACATAAAATATCTACTATTGCAGCCTTTATATTGTTCTTCTACTATGTCCACACTTATTGCTGCAACAAAAATAATGCATAAAGTATTTTTTCCTAATTATACTAGTATTAAAATATTTATAATAATTCTTATGATATTATTTATCATTCATTAAAACTAAGTAATAAGTAGTTCTTATTGTACTATTTACCATTCATTAAAAGTAAGTAATAAGTAGAAAACATACATGTGCCTACTTCAAAATTCAAGGAATAAAATGAGTAAACCAATTATAGGCTTGAACAACTAAGATTACTTGTTCCTATCATCTCCAGCTTAAATCATTATTCAACCTAAATCATTATTCCATAGGGACTGAAAATTTGTATAACCTTCTTTAGATAAATCGGAGTTTGAGTCTTGCCTAGTTCTTTTCATTCTAGTTAGCCTCGTGAATCTTCTTGACCCAACTTTATGCTAAATTATTCACTCACATCTCACATATTTGAGAGTAAAATTCCCTGAACAAAATATCTTGTTCTCATCAACAAAATATACTATGACATTATTTTCACATAAATCTTTTTCCAATCTTTCATAACATAAATCATCAAAATTAAAATTTATAAATGAAGGGAGATTATATTTTTTGGTGGATTTATAATAAAATTTACCTTTATAATATATACTAATAAGGATATGATTAAATATTGACTTTGAAATTACTCTTTGTGCAAGTATATTTTGACTTAAATCCGAACATATTTTCTCGTCACTTAGCCTCTCATGGAACCAACTTGTAAACTATAATACTAGGTAGATGCTTTATTCTGGAACGTTTGATCACGATTACAAAATTAAAAAGATTATAAACATTATAAAATATAATATATTAAAAATAAAAATAAAAGTAAATATTATAAAATATAATATATTAAAAATAAAAAGAAAAAGAAATAACATATGTTGAGAAATTGTTAAGCTTGAAAGTTAATTTACTAAATTGAATTATTTATTTTAAATAGATAAAAAGGTTGTATGGGATTTGAAAATCACAAAACAAGTTACATACTCAAATAATTTTTTTTTTTTAAATTATTTAAAATCCAAAAGTTATTCTATGATAACTTACTTTCCTCTTTATATTATTCATAGAAAACAAATTTCTTCAAATATAACATTCTATAGATGTATGAACTATGCTTGGTGCAACAAAACTAGTAATTAAAAAATATATAGAAAGCATATTTATCCAACTATAATCAATATTGCACTCTTTACATTGTTCTTCTATTGTATCTACATATTAAAAAAAAAATACGTTTTTCTAATTATATTAGTATTAAAATATTTATAATTATTCTCTATTATATTAGTTACTATTCTTAAAAATAAGTGATATTTGATCTTTCTTTAAAATTCAAAGAATAAATTGAGTAGAAAATCTAGTTTTTCCCAACCATATTCCTTCCACCCTCGATCATAAATCATTATTTCATAGTGATTGAAAATTTCTGTAACCTTCTTGAGATAAGTCATAGTTTGACTATTTCTCATAACCATCAAACTCATTTCTTTCTCACAAGTACTAAAGAGTGTCCTTCCTCCTCTATACTTGTCTCTTTTATTTTTCTAAAAGAAAAAATAGCTTTTCTAGCTCTTTTCTTTCAAGTTATCCTCATCCCTGAACCTAGGGAATTGTAATGGCCTAACTTTGTGCTAGTTTGTTTTCCCACTTCCTACATCTTTGGGAGTAGGGTTCCACTTGTCCTCATGGACAATATTTACTCTCGTGGTTTTTATCCCTTTTTCTTCACCCATAGAATAATGATTTACTCTTCGTAACTCGATTCTCTTGTCCTCATGGACAATATTTACTCTCGTGGTTTTTATCCCTTTTTCTTCACCCATAGAATAATGATTTACTCTTCGTAACTCGATTCTCTAATAATTTTTCTCTTCGTTAAATAAACTAAATAAAAAATAATATTTAAAAAAAAATCATCATCATCAATATTTTTGATAACATAATTTCCACATACATATTTTTCCAATCTTTCACAACATGAACCATCAAAAATTAAAATATTTAAAAGTTTATAAATGGAGGGACATTAATTCCTCTTCCCCTTCAACTAAACACCATCCTTAGTGTTCCAATTTGAGCATGTCATCTTTGGAACAAAAATGGATATGCCTTTCTCATGGATTCTTCCATTTCCCAAGTAGCCTCCTCAAGACTAAAGTGCCTTCACTATACTTTAACCTGAGAAATGGCTTGATTTCGCAGCATAATTTCCTTCCTCTCGAGAATACATAGTTTAAAAGTTTCACCTGAAACTCGGATTTTGGTTCCATACATTCTCATTTACAATATGAGTTATTTCATGTAACTATTTTAATAATGAAACATGAAATACATTGTGAACTTATAAATTGGTTGGTAGTGCAAGTTTATAGGCCATGACCTGATGCACGAGCATTGTTGAAAAGAGCGCAAAGGTAGGACCACTCAACACGTGTGAGTTCTTCTAGAAATTCGACGTTGACAGTTGCAACTGATTTTGAAATCAACCTTCACTCAGCGCCAAAATTCACCTTTGGAGGCACGCTTGAACCGATGCCGAATTTTACCCTTTGAGGCATGTTTTGAAAATTGTAAACAGAGCAGGAGTTTCCACTTCGGCTCTGGAATGTGACTGAACTAAGATAGTGTAGGATGAATCTTAGAGTAGGCAAGTAGCCAGGGGAAAACCCTAGAAACATTTTTGAGTTATGTAGAAGTTGGTACACCCAGTTAGAGAGAGCTGGAATACAGAAAAAAATTTAGTTGTAAGAGAGAACTGTGAGTTAGCAGGAGAAAAATGTTTTGAGTTACTGTAATTTTGAATGTAATCTGTAGCCATTGGGCACTTGTGAATATAACAGAATGGAAAATTGATCCAAATGTGTGGTTTTTGGACTGTGTGCATTTTCCTGTTGTTTTATATTTTCATGAACAAGTAGATGGAACTATGAATTTCCCAGTTTCAATTTTTTTCTCTTCATTGAAGCTCTGCAAGGTGTGCATCGAGCAAAGAGAGAAAACTAAGGGATAAGGAGGAATTCCTTTATGAGAAACCCCTTGGATCTGAATCATCGAATCCCTTGGATGCAAGGAGTGTGTAGGAATTTGAAGCCTACACGAGGTAAAGCTCAGCAGGAATAGTATTCCAAAGAAGCGTTATTGAGACCCAAAAAAACCCATCTCTCTGGAAAAAGTGAAGACCGAGTCTTCGACGATTTAGAAATTCTTTTAAGTATGAAGCAGGCAGAAGCGCAATAGGGAGAACGTCGTCGAGTGTTGGATCGTGACGGAAGATCCCGCAGACCGTCTAATCTGAGGGAGAACTACAAGCTTTAACGCTGCATAGATCTAGGAGGGTAGATCTCGGAGATCTGAATGGACGATGGAGAACTCTCGAGGAGAGTCACGAAATACCGCCAATTGTGGAATCAAGTGGAGTTGTGAGGAGGTCAGTGACAAGGAAGAGATCTGAGTCATAGATCTCTGGGACCATTGTGAGCCGTCGATCGAACACCAAGGAATTTCGTTGTTTCGACACTTCAGCATTTCAACAACCGCGGGTTCCAAGGAACAGGGATACAATAGAGGTCCTTGTCTCCTAAAACCCTGAATCGTGAAGTAGCAAAATAGAGAGATCAAATGTGTGTCGTAAATCTGAGGAGATATTGTGAGTTGTGGATCGAACGCTAGGATATTTCATCATTTCGACATTTCGGTCATCGGTGGCTCCAAGGGGCAGAGATATCCCTTGCAATCAGATTTCCCGAAATCGTGAAACCCAAAGTTGCGATTCACAAAAACCTGGAGGATAAGGCGCTGGGAAATTTTGGCCTTTCGGTGACCGGAGACTCCAAGGAACAAGGATGCTCCTTATGTCCTGATTTCATGAAACGCAAAATCCCAAGGAACAAGCACCGAGACATTTCGACATTTTGGCATTTTGGTCACTAGGGTTTCCAAGGGGCAGAGATATCCCTTGTAACTGGATTTCCTGAAATTGCGAAACCCGAAGTTGTGATTCACAAAAACCCAAAGGGATAGGTGTTGGAACATTTCCACATTTTTCCATTTTGGTATTTCGGCCACTGGAGGTTTGAAAGGGGAAAGGAGGGACCCTTACATCACGATTCCCCAAATCGTGAAACCCTGAAAGAGTGAACGCCAAGCCAGTTCGGCATTTCGTGAATCGAGATTTCGAAGGACAGAAAATAGGGGAGCGCTTCCACTGCGATTCTCTGCATCATGAAAGCCAGCAACGTTTTGGCGTTAAGCGTGTCAATTCAAAGTTGTGGTCATGTGGATGAAGGATAAGAGAGGTGCCAAAGACCATTAATCCCTTTTTGGCATTTTGGGACCTAGGAGGTTGAAGGACCAAGAACCGTCTGCCGTCAGAATCACGAAATCGCGAATTTCAATATCCCAAAAGGTGGGATGTGGTCACAAGTAGATCTCGGCATTTTAGGGTTCAGGTGTTCGCTGGACCAGGAGTCAGGAGACATGGAGTCTCGGGTCGCAATATCGTGAAACCCAAAAACACAAAAAGAAGGCGCGCACAGGTTTTCTTAAGACTTGTACTAGAGGATGAAGGGACTTGTGGATTCATCCAAAGGGTTCTAGCAGGATCCCAAAGGGCCATTTCTGCTTAGGGAAGAGAATGGTCCAGAGACCAGGAGGTCGCAGAACCCTGTTGATGAAGGGGGTCTGCATCAAGTGGTATTAGAGCCTCAGTTTTTCATCTGTAGACTTCAGGTGAAGGAGGAAAACAGAGAGATAGAGAACTCGAAGCTATACTCTATGTGTGACAAACAGTTGACATAATGCCACCAAGAATACGAGAGCGACCTTTAGCCAACCATGTTATAGAGAGGGAGATGCGAGAGCTTCATGCCTGATTGGAAACAATGGAAGCATCACAGAGAATAGCACCTGACGTTGGGGATGTCAGTGATGCAGAAAGTGAAGAGGTTGAGGTTGAAGAAGTTGAGGGAGAGGATGTTATAGAAGAATGTTTGTTGAGAGTAGTTTTCATATTGGGAGGAAGAGCTAAGATAGACGTCCCCATGTATGAGGAAAAGTTAGATGCTGAAGAACTATTGGACTGGATAAGGTCCATGGACAAACACTTCGACTATGAAGATGTCGATGAGGAGAAGAAAGTGAAGTAGACAGCCACCCATCTAAAAGGGCATACAACACTATGGTGGGATGAACTACAGGCTGAGAGGAGAAGTAAAGGAAAATAGAGGATAAAGAGTTGGGACAGGATGGTAGACAAACTGAAGGCTAAGTTCATACCCAAAGACTACCATATCAATCTATTCAGGAAGCTACAGAACCTGAGATAGAAAGGGATGACAGTCAAGGAGTACACTGAGGAGTTCTACCGGCTGAACATCAAAACTGGACAAAGGGAGAGAGACGAGGAAAGAGTCGCCATATATATAAATGGCTTGAGATATGAGATCCAAGATGATCTTAGCATGATGTTAGTAAGGACCATGGCATATGCTTATCAGTTTGCGCTAAAGGTAGAGGAGAAGTTGGCCAGAAAGAAAAACTAGCAATGAAGAGGTAAAGGCTCGATCCTAAGAAAAAGTAAGGGATTTAACCATGACAAAGCACATCAGTCTAAGGATGAGGTTGAGAAACCACAAAATCACTCAGAAGAAGGAGGAAGTTCACGAGGAAGGTACAGTGGTGGAAGAAACTATTCTAGAGGAAGAGGCAGAGGAGGAGTAAGGTGCTATAACTATGGAAAGATAGGACACATGTCTTGGGAATGTCCCGAGAAGAAGAAAGAAGGAGTAGAAGCTCACATTTTAGAAGCACAATGAAGATATGTTGAGGCAGAAGGAGCAAAGGATGGAGCATCCCTGATGTTGAGAAAAGTTCTCTTAAAACCAGAGGTAGAAATTGAAAAACCAGTGCAGAGAAATAGTCTCTTCAGGACAAGTTGCAAGACTAAGGATAAAGTATGCAAGGTAATCATTGACAGTGGGAGTAATAAAAATCTAGTATCCATAGAGATGGTGGAGAAATTGGAGCTGAAGACAACTGCACATCCAAGGCCACACAATGTCTGATGGATGCAAAAAGGACACCAGGTAACGATCGCTAAACAATTCCTGGTTGAAATTAAAATAGGACGATATAAAGATGAAATCCTATGTGATGTAATTCCCATGGACATATGCCACATTCTGTTGGGAATACCATGGGAGTTTGACATAAATTCCATTCACAATGGAACAAAGAATACATATACATTGGACAATAATGGTAGGACACATATGTTGCTACCAATGGAGGAGAAGAGAGCGAAAGAGGAAGCTAGCACAAGCATACTTCTCATGAGTGGGAAGGAACTCCTAAAAGAAGTCAAGGAAGAGAAGGAGATGAAGTTCGCTATGGTGGGGAAGCCCAGAGTCATCCTTATGAGTACATCAGTGGATGATTTACATGAAGAAGTTCAAGCGCTGGTGGATAATTTTGTTGATATAGTGGTGGATGAACTGCCAAACTCATTGCCACCCATCAGGAGTATCAGTCATCATATTGACTTGATACCAGGAGAAATCCTGCCAAACAAAGAAAGGTACATATTAACACCCCAAGAAAATGAGGAGGTGAGGAACCAAGTCCAAGAGTTGTTGGATAAGGGTTTGGTTAGAGAAAGTTTGAGGCCATGCACAGTACCAATTGTGTTAAGCCCAAAGAAAGATGGAGGATGGAGAATGTGTATAGAATAGAGAGCCATCAACAAGATCACCATCAGGTACAGATTTCCTTTACCAAGAATGGATGACTTAATGGATTGCTTAAGTGGAGAAAATTTCTTTTCCAAGATAGATCTGAAAAGTGGATATCACTAGATCAGGATGAGAGAAGGTGATGAATGGAAAACAACCTTTAAGATGAATGAAGGCCTGTATGAGTGGCTAGTTATGCCATTTGGCTTAACGAATGCCCCGAGCACTTTTATGAGGCTGATGAATGAAATTCTAAAAGATTTCATCGGAAAGTTTGTGGTTGTATGTCTGGATGATATACTGGTCTTTAGCAGGACTAAAGAGGAGCATTTGAGGCACCTAACACTAGTAATGAGGAGGCTACAACAGGAGAAGTTGTTGATCAGTTTGAAGAAATCCTCTTTTATGAAGACAAAACTCATTTATTTGGGTTTCATGATCTCTTCGAATGAACTGAAGATGGATCCAAAGAAGGTGAAAGCGATCAAAGAATGGTCGTCACCAAGGAGCATGTTCGAGGTAAGGAACTTTCATAGTTTAGCAAGTTTTTATAGAAAGTTCATTAGAGACTTCAGTGGGATTTGTGCACCAATGATGGATACAATGAAGAAGCAACACAAGTCTTCTAAATGGATAAAGGAGGCTTAAAAGAGCTTCAATATACTAAAGGATAAGATAACAGAACGACCAATTCTGGTCCTGTTGAATTTTGAAAAGACATTTCAGGTAATATGTGACACAAGTGGAGTTGCAATAGGAGTAGTTATAATTCAGGACAATCGACATGTTGCCTATTTCAACGAGAAGTTGAATGATACTAAGAGGAAATAATCCACATATGACAAGGAGTTTTATGCCATAATTCAAGATTTGAAGAAATGGAGGCATTATCTTGTCTCGCAAGAGTTTGTCTTGTACAATGATAGCCAATATTTACAATTCATAACCTGACAAGAAAAATTGAATCATAGACATGCAAAATGGGTTGAATTTATGCAAAATTTTACTTTTTTCATAAAACATATTGCTGGGAATACTAACAAAATCACTAATGCGTTAAGAATGAGATGTTTAATTCTGTAGGAATTCCAGGTGAAGACCTTGGGGTTTGAACACCTTAAGGATATGTATTGTGATGATACAGATTTCAAGGAGGCCTATGAATCATGTACAAGCCCTGTACTGAGAGATATAAGTTAGTGGACAGAGTGTATGGTTAAGGAAAGATTGTTGTTCAAAGGAAATCAATTTTTCATACCAAGATGCTCAATGAGGGACAATCTTTTGAAGGAGAAGCATAGAGGAGGATTGGCTGGACACTTTGGCCATGATAAAATGTTTGCACAGTTGAAAAACTTGTACTATTGGCTAGGTATGAGAACAGATGTGATAAATTTGGTGAACAAATGTAGAATCTGCCAACATGCAAAGGGGAAAAGACAAAACACTGGATTGTATCAACCATTGCCAATACCAGAGAAGCCTTGGGATGCAATAAGAATTGATTTTGTGTTGGGATTGCCAAGAACAGAAAGGGGATTTGATTCCATATTTGTGGTGGTGGATAGATTTTCAAATATGGCACATTTCATCCCATGCCAAAAGACCAGTGATGTAACACATGTTGCAAATCTATTTTTCAGAGAAGTCGTGAGACTTCACGACCTACCCAGGAGCATTGTCTCAGACAAAGACACAAAATTTGTTGGTCACTTTTGGAGGACGTTGTGGAAGAATATGGGGAAAAATTTATACTTCATCTCATCTTATCACCCTCATAAAGGTGGGAAGACTGAGGTGGTAAATAGAAGTTTGGGAAACTTATTGAGAATCTTGGTTACTGAACACCATAACTAGTGGGATCCAATTCTGCCACAAGTAGAATTTACATACAATGACTCACAAAACAGAAGCACTGGAAGGATCCCATTCCAAATACTCTATGGAATGCAACCCAGGGGAGTGTCTGAGTTAAGGGACTTGGAACAAGGAGAGATCAGAAGTGCTGGAGTAGAGGATTTTGCTGCTGAGATGCAGAGACTCCATGGTTGGATCAAAGAACAATTACAGAGTTCTATTTAGAAATACAAACACAGAGCCGATCAACATCACAGGGAACTTCCATTTGAAGTGGGAGATTAGGTTTTAGCACATCTCAAGAAAGAAAGGTTCCCTAGGGGAACATATAACAAATTGAAGATGAAGAAGATAGGACCCTATAAGATCTTGAGGAAGTTTGAAAAAAACGCCTATGAGATCGAAATGTTAGATGGTGTGGGAATTTCACCCATATTCAATGTTTAAGACCTATATCCTTATAGGAAAAATGACACAGAAGGGTCAGAAGATCAAGGAAATATTCAGTGGGAGAAACAGATGCCTGTGGCCGAAAAGCCGCAGATGGAGAAAATTGTTGTTCAGAGGATTGGAAAAAAGACCAGGAGGAAGACTTATTTTGAGTATTTGGTCAAATGGAAGGGACACCCAATAGAAGATGTCAATTGGGAAAATGAAGATGCTATCCAGAAGTAGTGAAAATAAGTAGAGGAGCTCATGGACAGGAGTCCATGAATTTTTTTCAAGGGGAGTATGATGCAGGAGCATCGTTGGCAAGCGCCCACAGGCAGGACCACTCAACACGTGTGAGTTCTTCTAGAAATTCAACATTGACAGTTGCAGCTGATTTTGAAATCCGCCTTTGCTCAGTGCCGGAATTCAACTTTGGAGGCACACTTGAACCGATGCCGAATTTTACCCTTCGAGGCACGTTTTGAAAATTGTAAATAGAGCAGGAGTTTCCACTTTGGCTCTGGAATGCAACTGAAATAAGATAGTGTAGGATGAATCTTAGAGTAGGCAAGTAGCCAGGGGAAAAACCTAGAAACATTTTTGATTTATGGAGAAGTTGGTACACCCAGTTAGAGAGAGCTGGAATACAGAAAAAAAATTAGCTGTAAGAGAGAACTGCGAGTTAGCAGGAGAAAAATGTTTTGAGTTACTGTAATTTTGAATGTAATCTGTAGACATTGGGCACTTGTGAATATAGCGGAATAGAAAATTGATCCAAATGTGTGGTTTTTGGACTGTGTGCATTTTCCTGTTGTTTTTTGTTTTCATGAACAAGTAGATGGAACTGTGAATTTCCCAGTTTCAATTGTTTCTCTTCATTGAAGCTATGAAAGGTGTGCATCGAGTGAAGAGAGAACACCAAGGGATCAGGAGGAATTTCTTTGTGAGAAACCCCTTGGATCCAAATCATCGAATCCCTTGGATGCAAGGAGTGCGTGGGAAATCGAGGCCTACACGAGGTAAAGCTAAAAAGGAATAGCATTCCAAAGAAGCGTTATCGAGACCCAGAAAAACCCATCTCTCGGGAAGAAGCGAAGATTGAGTATTCTAGGACTTAGAAATTCTTCTAAGTCTGAAGCAGGCAGAAGATCAGGAGGGATAACATCATCGAGTGTTGGATCGTGATGAAATATCCTGCAGACCGTCTTATCTAAGGGAGAAGAACAAGCTTTAATGTTGTGTATATCCAGGAGGGGAGATCTCGAAGATCTGAACGAACGGTAGAGAACTCTTGAGGAGAGTCGCGAAATACCACCAATCGTGGAATCAAGTGGAGTTGCGAGGAGGTCAGTGATGAGGAAGAGATATGAGCCATAGATCTTAGGGACCATCGTGAGACATCGATCGAACACCAAGGAACTTTGGCATTTCAACAACCGGGGGTTCCAAGGAACAGGGATACAATAGAGTTCCTTGTCTCCTGAAACCCTGAATCACAAAGTAGCAAAATAGCGAGATCGAACCTGGGCCATAGATCTCAGGAGCTATTGTGAGTCATGCATCAAACGCTAATATATTTTGGTATTTTGGCATTTCGGTCTCTGGGGGCTCCAAGGGGTAGAGATATCCCTTGAAATCATATTTCCCAAAATCACAAAACCTGAACTTGCGATTCACAAAAACCCAGAGGATAAGGCACTGGGACATTTCGGCCTTTCAGCGACCAAAGACTCCAAGGAACAAGGATGCTCCTTATGTCCTGCTTTTGTGAAACGCAAAATACCAAGGAGAAAGCACTGAGACATTTCGGCATTTCATCATTTCGGTCATTGGGGTTTCCAAGGGGTAGAGATATCCCTTGTAACTGGATTTCCCGAAATCGTGAAACCCGAAGTCGTGATTCACAAAAACCCGAATGGATAGGTGTTGGAACATTTTGGCATTTTGGCATTTCGGAATTTCGGCCACCGGAGTTTTGAAAGGGGAAAGGAGGGACCCTTACATTATGATTCTGTGAATCGCGAAACCGCAAAAGAGCGAATGCCAAGCAAGTTCAACATTTCATGAACCGGGATTTTGAAAGACAGAAAACAGGGGAGCACTTGCACCCTGATTCTCTGAATCACAAAATCCAATAGCGCTTTGGCATCAAGCGCGTGGACGTCGAGCTGTGGTCACGTGGACAGAGGCTAAGGGAGGAGTCAAATCCCGTTAAGCCCTTTTTGGTATTTCAGGACCAAGGAGGTTGAAGGACCAAGAAACATCTGCCATCGGAATCGCAAAATAGTGAATTCAAAAATCCCGAAAGGTGGAACGTGGTCACAGGTAGACCTCCGCATTTTGGGGTTAGGGTGTTTGAGGGACCAGGAGGCAGGAGACGTGGATTCCTATTTCATGAAATCATGAAACTCTGAAACACGAAAAGGAGCCATGCACAAGTTTTCTCAAGACCTGTACCAAAGGACGAAGGGACCTGTGGATTCATCCAAAGGGTTCTAGCAGGATCCCGAAGGGCCATTTATGCTCAGGGAAGAGAACGGTCTAGAGATAGAGAGGTCACAGAACCGTACTGAGGAAGGGTGTTTGCATCATGACCCCACTCTGGCAAGCACTTGAAATGGCCCATAATATTGTGTTGCCAACTTGGTAATATTTCCCAATTTTATTGAAATTTTTATGGGTTTGACTTTGAGATAAACATGATCCCCTATATTCAATTCTACATGTGTTCTTTTCAAGTTTGCAAAACTCTTTTTCTATCATTTCTACTTTTGAAATTTTGTTTTATTTCTGAACAATTGTTTCCATTTCTTTTAGCATATCTTGACCTGAAATAATGTGGTCAAGTGGGATATCCAAACTAATAGGTGTTAGACACTTTTTTCCATACAACACCTCAAAGGGACTCATATTTTGAGATGTATGATCAAAATTATTATATTCAAACTCAACTAGATGAAGGTACTCTTCCAACTTTGTGGGGCAGTCTAGCAGATACATCTGCAACATATCCTCTACAATTTAGTTAGTCCTTTCGGTCTAACCATTAGTTTGAGAATGATATGGGGTGATAAAATTTAGCTAAGTATCCAAAACACTGAACAATACCTTCCATAAATTCGAAGTGAATTCTGTGTCCCTGTTTGAAATTATAGTTTTGGGTATACCATGCATTCTAAAAATTTCCTTCATGAAAATATTTGCAATATTTATAGGTTTGTGAGTTGATTTCACTAGAATAAGATGTGCATATTTACTGAGTTTATCTATTATTAGAATTATTGAGTCATTTTGTTTCTTAGTTGTAGGTAGTCTTGTAATAAAATTCACGCTAATCACTTCCCATTTCCACTCAAGAATGGGTATTGGCTGCAATAATCCAGTTGGGTGACAGTTCTCAACTTTAACTTGTTGGCACTCAATAAATCTAGCAAGGTATTCAGCCACATCAATTTTCATTCCGATCTAGAAATACTCATTTTTGGGGGTTTTCATAGTCTTTTGATAACGTGGGTGACCTAAATAAGGTTTCTTATGAAATTCAACCAGTATTAAATTCTTCAAATTTGTGTAGTTTGGAACAAAAATTGTATTGTTATACTTCACTAAACCATATTAACTGCAACTCTCTTTTGATTATTCCTCAATTAATTTATTATTCTAAATTTTTTGTTGTAATTCCCTATAAGTTTCTTCATTTTCCATTGTTGTTCTAATTCATTTATTTAAATCAGTTTGTATGTTTCTGCTGAAATTTGTGTTTAGTTTCCTAGTGAGTGAATATGCTATCATGTTTTCCTTCCCTTTAATATGTTTTTTCTCAAAATCATACCCACTTAGGAAATATAAAGATATTTCTTGTGTTTCATTCATGTTTTGTTGATCGAAAAAGTACTCAAGGATGATATTATCTATTTTCAACAAAAATATTCTACCCAACATGTAGTGTTGCCACAGTTTTAAAGAATGTACAAAGCAATCAATTTTAGGTCATGCATTGCATAATTATTTTTATGAGGTTAAAGTTTTTGTGATTCATAAGCAATTGAATGATCATCCTTCAACAATACTCCTCTTAATCCCTCTAATGAAGCATCAATAAAGATCACAAAGTCCTAATGTGGGTCTACTATATTCAAGATAAGTGTTGTTGTTAACATTTTTTTTAGATTTTAAAATCTCTTTTGATACTTGTCAGACCATTTAAATTTGATTCTTTTATTTTTCAAAGAGTTTATTGGAGAGGCATGTTTAGAAAATTGTTTTATGAACCTACAGTAATATGCTCTTATGCCCGTGACATATAGGACATATGACACATCCTTTGGCACTGGACAGTCTAGGATGGCCTTAATCTTTTTGGATTGACTGATATCCCTCCACTCGAAATTACATGTCCCAAATAATGTAATTTATTATGATAAAACTCAAATTTATTGAATTTTTCATACATTTAATGCTCCCTAAGTGTTTGCAAAACCATTCTCAAGTGTTCTTCATGTTCTTATTTGGGTTTTGAATAGATAAATATATCATCTATGAACATGATTACAAACTCGTCTAGATATTTTGTCAACACACTATTCATTAAATTCATAAATATAATAGGTTTGTTTGTTAAACCAAAATGTACCTTTACAAACTCATAGTGTCCATATCTAGTTCGGAAAGAAGTTTTATGAATATATTCCTATTTAATTCTAACTTGATGGTATCCTAAACATAAATCTATCTTAGATAAAATATTATCTCCGTTGACTTGATCAAAAAAGTCATTGATGCGTGGTAAAGGATATTTCTTTTTAATTGGCATCTTGTTAAGTTATCTGTAATCAATGCACAATATGAAAGTTCCATCTTTTTTTTAACAAACAAGATTGGTGCTCCCCACAAAGACACACTTGTTCAGTCAGTTCCAGAGTACTCATTTGATAAGGGGCCTTAGACATCAGTACAGATCTGAGTACAAAGTCTATTGTGAAATTTATGTCTGATCTAGAACGTAATCTTGGGATTTCTTCTGGAAACACGTCGTGTAATATTTTAAGTATTGGATATTTAGTTAACAAACTCTTATTCATTTTCTCAACATTTTCATATATATGCACAACATAAATCTCATAACCTTTCATTTCATTTATTTTTAATTGTAAGACAAATATTTGTCTTATTGACACTCCTGGTAATCCTTTTAATGTTCTATTTTTTCGAGACTCATATAAACAATTAAAAGTATTTTCACAACAATTTATAATAGATGAATGTTTGTCCAACCAATCCATGTCTATGACCAAACCATAAAGTACTAATGGTAAAATGTTTAGATATACTTTATTCTCCATTCTATCCATATTTACCATACAGTCTTTTACCAAGTCAACAACCTTTCTTTTTGTTCCTGTAGCTAACTATGCTAAACAATATTTCTTGTGTTTAACATTTTCCAGTTTAGGAGTTTCTAGTATTGTAGGTGAAATATAACTTAAACTTGTACCAAGGTATATTAATATATATATACATGTTTCTAATTTATCATACCATGTATCTCCTCCATGAAAGATTGATGGTCAACCTATCAATTTTCCACGCTAGCATTGATCTTATGAAGACTTCTAGCAATTTTGTTTACTGTTGTTTCTTCCTAAATATTATGCACTACCTGATTTATATTTTTATTTAAAGGATATCCTTGGTACAATTGAGGTTCTTTACAACCCCAACATGGAAGAGGGGGAATACTTGTCTCTCTAGATTTCTTATTTGCCAAGTCTATAGGTTTACTTCTATTGTGGGTTGATACACTTTTTTTCCCATAACTATGTTTCTCCTCACTTGTTCACTTTCTTATGGTTGTCGGGGATTCTTAACTTTCTTTTTCCTAGGATCAAACTTGTCCATGTGTTTGTTCTGCCATGTTTTTGTATTTTAATACCTTTGTTTAAATTGTGTAAAGCGTAGTTTGGCATTCCTTATCACTTCATCCATTCTCTTGGGATTAAGAAATTCATTTTAATCCATGAATTCTTGAGGAAAAAAACTCATGCACCTTTGAACTTTATCCTTCTCCTCTCTAATATAAGGTACATATTTCATCGAATTCAAAAATTTAGTGACAAAGTATTCAATAGTCATCTATCCTAATTTTAGATCGTGGAACTCCTTGGAATTTTCATCACAGTATCGTTCCATCAAATATTTTTTCTTAAAATATTTCTTAAATATTTTCCAATTCAACTCACTACCCTTGATCTTATTAACTATTTTTGTGTCTTTCCACCAAATAGTATCTTTCCCATCTAGTTGATACACAACTAATGTAGCATTACTCTTCATTGGAAAGTTCATTTTTAGTAATCTTTTCCAAATAGTAGTTTGTGTGACTCTTCATTGGAAAGTTATTTTTTAGGATTACTAAATTTTGTCCCATTTGTCTCAACTGTTTCATATTAGTAATAGTTTTAAGAAGAATCTTATTTAAATATTCTTGTGCTTTACTAGACTTGAGTAATATTTCATTATCTTCCTTGATACTTTGTAATTATTCCTTTATGATACACATGGTTTGGAATAGTCCTATAGAGTTATCATGTGGTTTCTCATTGTTTATCTTTGCACACATCTGTAGTCCACTCGATGTTGATTTACGAGGTAATTCAGCCATGGTAATTTATTATTAGATTTTCATATGTGAAAACAAACGATTACCATTAATTCTTTTTCTTTTAAAAGATTCATTAATGTTGTAACATCCTGCTCTTGAGCACACTAAGTGAACTTATTCTTTGAGGACACTTGCTTGCAAGTGATCCATATTATTATACTATTGGTCGTTTGATTGTGATTATGAGGCATTATGGATATGATGATATGTTATTTTTTGTGTTTACATAGACAGGTGCTATTGGTTGGGTTCTCATAAGTGTGCATGTGTAATGTACCCCAAAAACTGTCACAAAAAAATAAAATTTGTTTGTACAATTATCCTTGCATAGTTTCGAGAATTAAGCAATTAAGTCTTCTGTTATAAATATTGAGTCTGAAAGTTTGTTAGAGACATTACTGTTGTTGATTTTCTTTACTATGCAACTTAAAACTTCCTACTCGATGATACAATAAGTGTATACTCCTCCATTCAATGTTATTTAAAGTCTTGTAAAAATTACCAATATTTTCTTATTTGATGATGTCTATAACACCAGCACCGATTTAACTATACGAGTGACTTGTAAACAGGTATGTTACTTCCATACCTCTAATCAGGAGGAAGATTCTCCAATCAACACACAACAACTCCCAAAATCGCAAAAAGTGACGAGCATGTTGGGATTTCGGAGTTCGGGATTTCACGAGTACAACAGCCAACATCAACGCACAACAATTCCCAAAATCACGAAAAGTGACCAGCATTTTAGTATTTTGGAGTTCAAGATTTCATGAATACAATAGCTAACATCAACACATAACATGTCCCGAAATCGCGAAAACTGACCAGCACTTCGAGATTTCGGAGTTCGGGATTTCGCGAGTACAGAAGCTAAACATCAACAGATACAAACCTACGAAATGTGAAACAAAGGGAAGGTTAGACTAGTTCTTCGGGTTTTAGGGGTTCAGAACTTCATGAGTTCAAGTGCCCCAGACTTTAACATATACGAACTTCTGAAATGCTAAAAAGAAAGGTGAGACCCGCATTTCGGGATTTCGGGGTTCAGAACTTCACGAGTTCTATTGTCCAACATCAACATAAACAAACTTATGAAAATGCAAAAAAGGAAAGGTGAGACTCGCATTTTGGGATTTCGGGGTTTAGAACTTTGCAATTTCCAGTGCCCAACATCAACATACACAAAATTTTGAAATGTGAAAAGGAAAGGTGGGGCCTGCATTTTGGGGTTTTGGTGTTCGGGAATTTGTGAGTTCAGTGAGATC
>CBVK0100099918.1:464-22232 GCA_900067695.1 Picea abies
AATTACAAATAATGGCCTAAAGCCGACATAATTAAAATAACATTACTAATATAAATTACAAATAATGGCCTAAGCCGACATAAATAAAATAGCATTACTAATCTAATATGCCCCAATTAAGGGGTAATGAGCCAACATTAGGGCTTAACACAGATCCTTTCAGGATTTATCAATGCGAGAGTCCAACCTCTCGTCATCAGGACTTTCGAAATCCCGATAACTCTACACTCTTCGGGACTTTTCGGATTTCTCCACCCTGTGCTTGGGGTTTAAACCTCGTGCAGCTTCCAACCAATCTGACGGCTGTTGGTGATACGTGTGAGATCCAATGCTCACAACTGCTCCTGTTGTACTTGCCTTCTATGCTTCTCCCTGAACGTGGAATTCCAACGGTCCAGAGATATTCCTCAGCTTGATCCGATGCAACTGTGCCTCCTTTTGAACAGGCATGTTCTTCCTGCCCTTAGAAGAATTTCCAAAATCTAAAGGCCTCAACCTTTGCTCTTTCCTGCGAGCTCCACAACTTTGAGTTCTCGCCTGCGTGCATAAAACCACTACTCCTCCTGAGCTTCTCTGCTTGAATCCTCATAGGACTCTTCGAATCTTGTGCTTCTCAGCAGAGTCTCTGCATGCACAAAGGCGCTATCTCTTCTGAGCTCTTCCTATAGCTTCGAACTCTAAGGAACTCAATCTTTTTTTTTTCTTCTCCTTCAGATGGAGAATTTCTGATGCCCTCCTGGAAATCCTTCGCTCAAGCAACCTCTTGCTGAATCTGCAGGGTGTTCAATAACCTTGTGAAGATCCTTCTCTAGATTCTTCTTCAAATTACAGAACTCAAAGGGTTCTTTTCTCCTGTGCCTATCTGCACATGTACTCAATGCCCTCCTGGCAGAGTGTCTCCTCACAGAACATCCAATAGTTCTTTCCTCTCCTGTGCACTCTATGCCTATGCTCAATGCCCTCCTGGCAGAGCCTTACAAAACTCCTCAGAGATTCTGTCTGCAACTGTGTCTCTCATACATAGCCCTACCTCTAAGGTGTTAAACAACCTTGAGGTCTTCCTCTAAATTGATGACTCCAACTACTGTGCCCGCCTGGCACGCCTTTGTCTGAATCCGCAGAATTCAGAAATGCACCCTCTGTGCATGACTATCAGAACCCGCAGCGTTCTGTCACACCCTCTTGGTGTGAAGCCTCAAAGACCTCTAACCCTAAAATTAAACAACTCCTGCAAATGCATACCTATCATACATCTACAACATATAAAGAATACACATAGACATTCATTCAACACATAAATACTTGCAGGAAAAACTGCTTCTGTTTGTATTAATAAAATGCCTCTTTACAAAGGTGTTCTGAGCGTGGACTGTAACAAAGTCTTGGCACTTATCTACTCTCTTTCTCTCTCTCTCTCTCTCTCTCTGTGATCTCTGATTCTCCCCCCCCCCAATACAAAGAAGATCTCTCTATCTTTTACATGAGGGGGCTCTTTGAGCTCTTCCCTCCAAACTCACCTACCCTATTCAATTACATAAAATGGGTTGTCTAGTCCAGAATCGGATCTAGATCTCATCCTTACAAACATTCAAGGCTATCTACTCTAATGTTTGCACAAAGGCACGACTCCATGGCTCGACAACCTACAACATTAATTACATTCAAATTTCAAATTTTGAAATGAGAGCTGCACCTCTCTTCATTGAATGCATGCGCTGACGTGGGCTGGATGACTGATTGGCGTGGAGAGATTCTCCTGCATCATACTCCTCAGCTACAAAATTCATGAGCTCCTACGCATGAGCTTCTCATTTCAGCTGTTGAAATCCTCCTGGATCCCAAACAATCTTCTGGAGTTGTTCATCTGCTCCACTTCCCTGCTGCTGCTGGGCTGCTGCTGCTTCTGCTGCTACTTCTGCTTCTCTGCCCAGCTTCTCCTTGCTGGTAGCCTTTCCTGACTCTATCATCATCCTTCTGATCTTCTCGATCACCTCATGCAACTGCTGCAATGGATGGCTCTATTCATGCAGTCTCCTCAACTGCATTTTCTTTCTGCAGGTGGGCAGATCATCATGATCTCCCATTTCATCTTCTTCATTTGTTCCCAACCTCACTTGTTGGATGTGCATGCCCTGCACTATCACCCTTCTCTCTAGGGCTTCAATCTGTTCACACAGATCAGCAAAGCTCATGCTTTCTCCCTCTTCTTCTTCTGCTTCTGCAATCTCCAACGTTGCAGTCTTTTCATCTTCCTGGCTGAAAGTATTGAGCCACTCCTTAGAATGCTCATCTTCTTCCCCTGCTTGGGTAGCTTCTAATGTCTGCTCTAATTCTTATTCCCTGACAGTCACAACTGGTTGTCTTTCTCCTGCTATTGCTGCTTCATTTTCAACACAAACTTCTACCTCCTCTGGGCTAAGTGGAAGGAATATTTCAATTCCCCCAATCATTAGAATATTTCTCTGATCTTCCTTCTCTGTCAGTTGCTCTGGCTGATCCAAATCCATCTGTGAGATCACCTATTCTGTCAGCTCCTCGGGATGATCTAAAATCACCTCTGAGTTCATGAGACTCTCGCATAGCCTCATTTCTATTCCCATGCCCACCTGGCAATTTGGAAACTTTCTGCTGCCCTCCTGATAGTCCATGAGATCCGACAGTGATCTCGATTCATTTCCCTTCTGGAAATGTGAAATTCCTCATCTGTCCTCATGACAGTCTATGAGATCCCACAGAAATCTCAACTCCTTTCCCTCCTGGAAATTGGGAATTTCTAGGCTGCCCTCCTGGCAGTCCTTGAGATCTTCAGCTGATCCCAATTCATCCTCACTACCGAGGTTTCTCCTAGTATCTGGTTCACATACCTGAACCATCTCCTCAGGTCCGTCGAGGTTTTCAGCATGCCTCAACCATCCTATTAACAACCTACACTGTCTTCTAGCCATCAACTCCTTGACTGGCCATTTTACTTTCGCCTTCCTCATGGGCCATTCATATACCCATCACGACTTGGCATTCTGCTGCATCCGCAATGCAATCTTTTCTATCTCTGACCTTATATCAGCAAGCTCTTCATCTATTTTTGCTTTTCTCATCAGCTCTGGGTCTTTCCTTCCAGCATATCTATGGCCTTCAATAGCCATCTTGCTGTCTATTTTCCCTCCTGGCAAATCTACCGCTGTCACTCTGTAACCCCGAGTGTCTCCAGCCTCTCCTATAGTCCTCCTGACTGTCTCCTTGATTGTTGCCTACCTACAAATAATCATCACAAAGTCTCCAACGCTCTGTCTTCCTTTGCCTTCTCCTCGCTTCCCTTGCCTGAAATCTACAGACAAGATTCAATCTATGATACCACTTGGTGATGACGAACACCTACCTCAATAGGGCTTGCGCTTGACCTCCCGGTCTAAGGATCGTTCCAATTCCCCTTGAGCTGAAGTGGCTCTTTCGATTCCTCCTCTAGAATCTCAGAATTTCAATCCACAAGTCCTTCTTCTGTCACAACCTCTCTGCCTGTTTATGACTTTTTCCTCGACAAGAAATTATATTTTGGGTTTCGAGACTTTCTGTTTCCCAATGTCAAGAGTTCTCTGTCCCTTTGATCTCCCGATCACTGAAATGTCGAAATACCAAAATGACTTAAGCAATTATCCCCCTGGGCTATTCCTTGGTCCATGTGACCATTTCCCATACGAACACAGTCCTATGTCCTTCGGGACTTATCCACGCAAGAGTTCGACCTCTTGTTCTCTAGACTCCCGAAAAGCCGATACCTGGAATGCCGAAATGCTATTCTCCCCGAGTCTTCTCCTTTCGCAATTTCGGAGTTTCAATCCCCGAAATGTGCTATCCTCTTGTCCTCGAAACTCCTGAAGTTTCGAATTTCGAAATGCCGAAATCCCGAATCCTGGGTTCCCCTCTTCTGAGCAGATCAATGGCTCTAAGCCCCTCTTGATCCAACGGCTCAGATCCTTTCGAGATTTTTCAATGCAAGAGTCTGACCTCTCATCATCAGGACTTCCAAAATCCTGATAACTCTACACTCTTCGGGACTTTTCGGATTTCTCCACCCTGTGCTTGGGGTTTAAACCTCGTGCAGCTTCCGACCAATCTGATAGCTGTCGGCGATTCGTGTGAGATCCAACGCTCACAATTTCTCATGTTCTACTCGCCTTCTACGCTGCTCCCTGGACATGGAAATCCAATGGTCCAGATCTATTCCTCAGCCCGATCTGACGCAGATGTGCCTCCTTTTGAACAGGCGCGTTCTTCCTGCCCTTGGAAGAATTTCCAAAAGCCAAAGGCCTCAACCTTTTCTCTTTCCTGTGAGATCCACAACTTTGAGTTCTTGCCTGGGCGCATAAAACCGCTACTCCTCCTGAGCTTCTCTGCTTGAATCCTCATAGGACTCTTCGACTCCTACGCTTCTCAACAGAGTCTCTACATGCACAAAGGTGCTATCTCTTCTGAGCTCTTCCTGTAGCTTCGACCTCTAAGGAACTCAATCTTTTTTTTTTCTTCTCCTTCAGATGGAGAATTTCTGATGCCCTCCTGGCAATCCTTCGCTCAAGCAACCTCTTGCTGAATCTGCAGGGTGTTCAGTAACCCTGTGAAGATCCTTCTCTGGATTCTTCTTCAAATTACAGAACTCAAAGAGTTATTTTCTCCTATGCCTATCTGCACATCTACTCAATGCCCTCCTGGCAGAGTGTCTCCTCACAGAACATCCAGCAGTTCTATCCTCTCCTATGCACTCTGTTCCTGTGCTCAATGCCCTCCTGGTAGAGCCTTACAGAACTCCTCAGAGATTTTGTCTGCAACTGTGTCTCTCATACACAGCCTTGCCTCTAAGGTGTTCAACAACCTTGAGGTCTTCCTCTGAATTGATGACTCCAGCTACTGTGCCCGCTTGACACGCCTTTGTCTGAATCCGCAGAATTCAGAAATGCACCCTTTGTGCACGGCTATAAGAACCTACATTGTTCTATCACACCCTCCTCATGTGAAGCCTCAAAGATCTCTAACCTTGAAATCAAACAACTCCTGCAAATGCATACCTAACATACATCTACAACATATAAAGAATACACATAGACATTCATTCAACACAGAAATACTTGCAGGAAAAACTGCTTCTGTTTGTATTAATAAAATGCCTCTTTACAAAGGTGTTCTGAGCCTGGACTGTAACAAAGTCTTGGCTCTTCTCTACTCTCTTTTTCTCTCTCTCTCTCTCTCTCTCTTTGTGATCTCTGATTCTCCCCCCCAATACAAAGAAGATCTCTCTATCTTTTACATGAGGGGGCTCTTTGAGCTCTTCCCTCCAAACTCACCTACCCTATTCAATTACATTGAATGCGTTGTCTAGTCCAGAATCAGATCTAGATCTCAGCCTTACAAACATTCAAGGCTATCTACTCTAATGCCTGTACAAAGGCATGGCTCCATGGCTTGACAACCTACAACATTAATTACATTCAAATTTCAAATTTTGAAATGAGAGCTGCGCCTCTCTTCATTGAATGCGTGCGTTGACATGGGCTGGCTGGCTGATTGGCATGGAGAGATGCTCCTGCATCAGATTCAAAAATAAAGCTCCCAAAGTTTATTGGGGTTCGTGCAAGTGAACGTGCAAATGCATGGTTAGAAGGAATGACAATATTTATACATTGAGGGATTATATTTCCACATCAAAGGCCAAAATATAAATGTTTCAGCTTAGGGACAGTGCCTTGAACTGGTGGGGTAACCTGGAAAGACAGTTGCACCTCAATTTAGACACCATCTCATGGGACCTATTTGAGGAAAGGTTTCAGAGAAAGTATTTTCTTGCATACTATGAAGAACAAAATGTAGGATCATTTCATGCTCTAATTTAGGGAAACTGAATAGTGGGGGAATATAGGATAAGGTTCATGGATCTAGTCAAGTACGTCTCATACATTGACACTGATCAACGGTAGGAAGATTCTTTTGTATACAAGTTGGATCCTAAGACAAGGGCAATGGTGCAAATGTGAAAACTAAATTAAGTTGTTGAAGAAGTTGAAATATCTTTACATTACGTAGAAGAACTTATATATTTAAAAGGGGGCATGAGATTTCCCATTCCAGAATAGCCAGGATATGTGGGGAAGGCCCCTTAGACCTTCTCTAGAGGAGGAAGTTATAGGCTATCTCCTTATGGAAATAGAGCTACACCGAGACCATTTTTAGTGAGTGTTTCAATGGTAGAAAGTGCAACATCATAAGAATCAACATGGATTCATGCAATTCCAAGAAATTCACGAGGATCTATTAGCATGGACAAATGTTCTAGGGGAAGAAACTCATTTCAGAGGCCTCCATAGAAAAATATTCAGATTCCTCCTCACATTACTTTCTAGGGATGCAAGGGACCTCATTACCAACGTGATTTCCTAGAGTCACAATTTGGTACTATGCATAGAGAAGTGAAGACCCCAATAGGAATGGAAAATAGTAACAACCAGATCTATGCAACATTTAATAACCATAAGGTAGAACATAAATCAATAGTGGTGGAGTCGTCAAGTATGATAAATCATGTAAAAGTTCAAATCTTGTTTGATTATGGTGTAATGGATATTTTCATTTGACCATATGCATTAGAAAAATGTGGGTTGGAAGCCTATGTGCACGATGGATTTAAACATGTCGAGATGACTTCTAGGGAAAAAAAAGAAGTGGGACCTAATGTTGATGAATGTTTTGTCAATATAGGGGTGTGGGGACAACTAGGTTAAAAGTATATATCACTTCCCTAGGGATGTATGATCTCATTATTTCTATGGACTGATTAGAATCTCATTGAGATTTTGTAGATTTCTTCACAAAGAGGGTGCTTTTTTTAGATGACGAGGGAAGGTCCATTGAGATCCACATTATCCAAAGGAAGGTGTCTCTACATTTCACCTCGACAATGAAAGTGGAACGTTGTATGAGGCAAGGGAGTCACTTGTACATAGTGGAGGCAATGAGTGATGGAAATGGACCATATTTAGACCAGTACCCAATTTTGTCATAATTCAAGGATGTTTTTTTGAAAGAGTTTCCAGGGCTACCTCCTCAAAGGGAACTTGATTTCATGATCTAGCTAAAACCTAGTCCATAACTTTGTGAATTGCATATGTAGTTGAAAGAACTCCTAGACTTGGGACTTATAAGGCTTAGTCTTTCACCTTAGGGTGCACCAGTAATAATTGTTAAAAAAAGGATGGTTCCTTAAGGTTGTGCATAGATCACAAAGATCTGAATCAAGCCACAATGAATAATAGGTACTCAATACATCGAATGGATGATCTCTTTGGTAAAATGAAAGGAGAAATGATTTTCTCAAAAAATGATCTACGGTCGAGATATCACCAGTTAAGGATCAAGGAATGTGACATTCCTAAGACCGCCTTCCAAACTTGGTTTGGGAATTATGAGTTCATAGTTGTGCCATTATGTTTGATGAATGCACTAGCTATATTCATGAGCCTCATGAATGATGTATTCCGAAAATACTTAGACCGTTTTGTACAGGTATTTTTAGATTATATTCTCATCTATTCCATAAGAGAAAGAAAACATGAGGAGAACTTACAAATAGTTTTTTCATGCTTAAGAGAAAAAATGTTGCACGGAAAGTTTTCAAAATGATCTTTCTTTCAGAAAGAGATTCACTATATAGGTCATACTATTTTAGGAGAAGGAATTTGAGTGGACCTATAAAAGGTGATGGCCATAATGGATTGACAAGTGATGAAAAATGCTCATGAGCTGAAAAATTTCATGGGTTTAGATCGAATATTTGTGGAAGGGTTCTCAAAGATTTCAATACCCATCTCTATCTTGCAATGCAAGGGAGTTATGTATGCATGGAAAGATGAATGTGACATTTCATTCGTTGATCTTAAGATATTACTAACAAGTGAACCAATCCTATGAGTGCTTGATATGGATAAGGGCTTCACAGTCTACATGGATGCCTCAAAGAAAGGGTTGGGTGTTGTGTTAATACAAGATGGGGGAGTGATAGCATATGCATCAAGGAATATGAAGAGACATGATGAGATTTATTCTACTCATGATTTAGAGTTGGAAGTTGTGATGCTAGCTCTAAAAATTTGGAGGCATTATCTTTTTGGGTGAAGCTTTGACCTCAAAAAAGATGAAAAAATATTGACACATCTCTTCACTCAAATGGATTTGAATGTTAGGCAAAGGTAATGGAGTGAATTCATGAGTGAGTATGATTTTGGAATTTCGTACATGAAGGGAAAGGAGAATGTGGTGGTTGATTCCTTGAGTAGAAGGCCACAAATATTCTCCCTAGTTCCCTTAAAGGTCAATTTGAGGGAGCAAGTGTTGGGACAAATTCTTGGAGATAAATGGTATTTGAAGGTTATTTCATCCCTCCAGAATGGAAGATAGTTAGAACCGAAGTTTGAAGGATATGTCCTTGAAGAAAATGGATTGTTAAGATTTCAAGGAAGGATGTATATTACCAAGGAAGGAGATATTTGACACACTATACTCAGGGAAGCCCATAAAGCACTTTACTGTGCACATCTCAGTGTGAAGTAAATGTATGCGGACATGAAGAATATTTTCTTATAGGCAGACGTGAAACATGATGTAGTCAAATTCGTCACTAAATGTATTGAGCATCAATAGGTAAAGGCTGATCATCACCACTCGACATGACTCCTAAAATCGCATAACGTTCCTATGTCCAAATGAGAATCATTTATATGTATTTTGTTGTGGGACTGCCACTCACTTCACAAAGGCACAATGCCATTTTGTTTATAGTTAATAAGCTGACCAAAAGTGAAAATTTCATTCCGGTCATAGACAATTATGATGTCATCAATGTGGCACGAGAGTTTATAAGTGAAGTTATTCATCTACATGGGTTACCCAAAAAGATCATTTCAAATAGAGACTCTTGGTTTATGTCTAGGTTTTGGATAAGTTTGCAGCTAACATTGGGGACTCAATTGAACTTGAGTACAACATATCATCCTGAAACAAATGGGAAGACATAAAGAGTGAAGCAGGTTATGGAAGACATTCTTAATATGTATATTATGGATAACTAAACCCATTGGGAGGAGTACCTACCTTTGGTGGAGTTTGATTACAATAAAAATTACCACAGTTCAATCATGATGCCTCCTTATTAAGCTCTGTATGGAAGGCCATGTATGACACCATTGATTTGAGAAAAGTTAGAGGATCGAGTGACAATAGGACTTGAATAGATTCAAGAGATGGAGGTGCAGGTGATTCATATTAGAAAACAATTAAAGGAAGCACATGATAGACATAAGAGTTATGCTGATGCACATAGAACTGATCGAAGTTATGAGGTAGGAGATTAGGTTTTTATTTTTATTGGGCCTAATAAGAGTACCATTCAGTTTGGAAAGGGAACATAGTTGTTACCATGATTTATAGGGCCATTTAAAATTAAAGAAAGAATTAGATCGGTTTCCTATCATCTTATACTTCCATCCCACTTGCATAAAACACATGATGTTTTAGACATATATGTATTATGACATTATGTTTATGAGGAATTTCACAAACTAAATTGGAAGGAACTGCAGGTCTCGGATGTGGGAACCATTACACATATTGGACCGTAGGGTCTAAAAGTTTAGAAATCATTCGGTGGACCAGGTTAAGGTCCAATGGGACAAGTATAGCGCGTGATATGATACTTGGGAGGATGTAGAGACCATATGTCAAGATCATCCATCACTTCTTTTGACCATAACTTTGGGACGAAGTTTCTCGAAGGGTGGGTGTATGTAACACCCCATTTGAACCTAAGTAGCCTAATTAAATTATGGCCAAATTTTATGTATTTTGTTTATTAGCTGTAGAAGACTATTAAACATTAAAATTTAGTATATGGGAATGTGGACCTACATACCACAAATAATTATTGTTATATGTTCATGATGTTGATAGTTATGTGGTTTGTTTAAATATGCAAATTTAAATGTGGAATTTAAGTACATGTATACCAGTTCCAAAATTATGTTGTGAATGTCAATACAAATATGGATTCTCATGAAATTGTGATGTATCTACATGGATATGAGTATTAGTGAGATAGCCTATAGGTTGATGAGCTATGTACACGATAAATGACTATAGTGCTGAGGTAACCTGGATGCCATAGACATCAATAAGATAATGTGTATTACAACTTTTATTTATGATTTCAAATATTGCTATGATCTACGTAAGTGGCAAGTGGAAAAGAGGAAAAAGACTCTTGGAAGCATCAACATATCTACTAGTTGGAATACCCAACATTGGATCAACTTCAACAAACCAAGGTGGAGGTATTTTTTAGAATGTTTTTATGTTTTTGTCATTCAATTTAAAGAGTAGTAAAATATTGCTTACAATTTTTTTTTTTTGTAAGCTAGCTTTTTATTACCTGTTATAAACTGAAATTACAAAACATAATATTGACACTAGTGCTGAGGCTTCCATGAGAGGAAACTAGCGCCACCACCATGTGTGGAAATTCAAAAAATTTATAGTATAGCAACTGTACATGTATTGAATTACAAATTTTGATCTAATGTGAAATGTTCTAAGTAAATAACTATATAAAAAAGAGTGGTCCTGTAACCTAACAAACCAAACTAAGACTATGTAAACAAAACAATAACAGGCCATAAAAAATTATTTGGAAGAGTAACTGTAGGAAATGGATGCTTGGATGAATCTGGGCATTTGGGATCCATGATAGCCTGGAGTAGCTCCTCTTCACTTCGCCTCTACGTGGGGTCTTTTGATCCTAAATCCAAAATCTAGTCCATATGCTTTTCCATCAACTATTGTCAAAATTTTTACTCATCATTGTCGCGGCGGAGAGATCGAATGATGTTGCACTGTGCCTATGTGAAGACAGGATGGGGGGGGTGGATGAGGAGGAGAGATTGAGGCTTTAGCAGGGTTGGGAACATAAATGTTGGGACTAGATGAAGAATATGGAGAGGGGGTGGGTTTTACCTTAGAATAATTGGAGGTAGAGAAAGCAACACAGGGGGGGCTCCATTGCATAATGGCAAGTACAACAACAACAACCAACGTTAGACGAGCTTTGGGCAATTTGGCCATGATCACAATGAAAAGAGCAGCGTCCAATATCTTGTTTTGGTCTGTCATGAGGAATGAAAATTATCCTGGGTAAGAAGAATAGGAGACTTAGTGGAGTTTTAGGAGGTAGAACAATGAGTAAACTGGACTAGAGAGAGGTGAGAATGATAATGTAAACTTGGAGATGGCCAAAAATACCCAGAGCTGCATGAGGTGGGGTAGGTGTGAGCGTCATGATTCAGGGAGAGGAGTGAAAATACCAGGAACACGTCCTTCAATCCAATTACACGAGGGAAGATCGAGATCAAGGCTAGGATAATAAATCAGGTGGCAAGGAAGAATCACATTTAAAGTGCGCCGTCGTTCATCAAGCTCAAGGGAGAATGAAGTGACGTTGACATGTCCAAATAACACCGGATCGACCTAAATTAATGACACCCCATCCAAGGTATTGCTTACAATGTTAATACATATTTATTTTAATTATTAAATATTATTTCATAGCATAACCTAGAAATGTCTTACATTTGAAGCAAAATTTTGTTTACATCAAATCAAATCTCATCTCTTACTACATATGTTTTTAAATTAAAAGTTATTATTTCATAGAACCTCCTTAATATATGTTACATTCCTATTTTCAAAATTACCACTACCACCTTCCATTTCTCAAACTCCTCATTTGAGGTGGAAAACATATTTATAAACACTAATAATCCATCATGGAAAATTCACCGTTTTATTGAGAAAATTATTATTTATTATATTCCTTTCTGGTTTTATCATACTTCAATGATTGTTTATATTTTTATTTTCTTATTTATCCATTATGAAAAAGTCACAGTTTTGTTGAAAAAAATATTATTTATGATATTATTTTTCGGTTTTATCATACTTCATTGATTGTTTATATTTTTATTTTCATATTTATCCATTATGTAAAGTTTTCATTTTGTTGAAAAAAATATTATTTATCATATTCTTTTATAGTTTTGTAATACTACTTTATCAAAGTCTCAAAAAATTAAAAAAATGTTTCCATATTTATCTAATTTGAATATATAATATACTATGAGATTGAGACAACTTTCATTGATAACATATTGGCGTAATATTTATGTACAATCAATTAAGTGAAAATAATTGGGGATTGCAGGACAAAGCCATTGAGGTTGTAGGTTTTAATGGTGGAAGAAAAAATTTTAGGTATATTTTGATGGACATAGGTAACAATGGTGGTCCTAGGGACCCTTATCTTGGTCTAATGGATTGGAGTTTTGGGGGAGGTTTTTTTTTTTTCTTTTTTCTTTTGTACTTCTTTTTAAGGTTTTTTTATATATTCTTAGCAAAATATGTCTGGAAGGGCCTCATGTTAGTTAGATGGTTGATAGGTTAGCATTTTTTTTCTGAAGGTTTTTTTCTATTTTTAGCAAAACCTATCTATAGTGGCTTTTGAAGGGCCTCAGGTTAGTTCAAAGTGAAGAGTCCTCTCCAGTGTACCTCAATCATTAACCTTGTCCTTAAATAACCTCCTCTTTTTACGAGATTTTGGTTGACTACCTCTAGTGGAGGGTCACTGGATTGTTAGGTGGCAGGGAGAAATTGGTTGGTAGAAGCTTCCAATGGAAGATGAGGTTGGCACACTCATGGGTGTGGTTGACGAGGCACATTGGAACAAAGTAGGTTTATTTTCCTCGGTTGATGAGCCGAGTAAGGGTACTAGAAATAAACCAACAACTGTGCCACTTGCGAAGCACCACTCAAAGCATAACACTATTGCTGGTTTTGAGGATCCTACAAAAAGATGGGTCTCTTCATTACCATTCTTTGGAGGAAAAAAATTTGGTGTGAACACAGAGCAAGACTTTTCAGATGTTAGAACTAAACTTACAGGGAGGCCTTCTTCTCTAAAAAACAAGGGAGGGAGAATCTTGAGAGCACAGGGTGGTAATGAGCATAGAGTAAAAGTTTGGAAAGATAATAAATCAAAGCGAAGGATGGTAATGGGAGCCAATATTGGACTGGATGAGTCATGTAACTTATCTCTATGTGCTCTGGTAGGGCACCTTTCATACCACTCGCTATGTAAACAACCCATTACAGATTGGATGCAGTCCACTTGGGTCCCCTTGACGGGGCATATTCCGGAGTTTTTGACTTTGCCGAGGGGTTGGTTTGGGTTCATATTCAGAACGCTGAAAGACACCCTATTATTTTTAGAGAAGATGTGGGTCATTGAAGGTAGTAGCATGATGCTTAAATGATGGCGAGTCTGCTTTGATCCTACAATGGAATATTTTCGCTTTCACCATCTCTAGGTTATTTTACTAGGCATGCCCTTGCAACTATGGAATGCAAAGGCATTGGAGGTTATAGGAAATGAACTTGGCCGCTTTATCAAAGTGGACGATATCTGCTTATTGGCGCCTGGAAAATTATTGGTGAAGGTTCTAGTAGAAGTTGATATACATGCTGGCTTACTGGAGGCTCTAGAAATAGACTGGAGGGGATACATTTTGGGGAAAAGATTAGACTACCTTGGTGTAACTTTCAGATGCTCACTTTGCCGAAGGACCAAACACTTAAGAAGGGACTTCCAGGGAACTATGAAGGAGGAGGAATCAGAGGCCACTATGCTAAGGAAGAAAAATGATCTCTATTCTCTTGGGGTGGACTCTAATGGAAAAGGAGATTACTCTCCAGTGGTGGTGGAGGTTAGTTCGGAGTCGACTAAAGCTACTTTTGCGGGTAAGCTAAAAAAACACTTCCCTTCTCTTTATTTTTCCTTGTCGGCATGGGAATGGGACCAACTGGCATGCTATTGTTTCAAAACTAGAGTCAATGCCTGATGCCCTTTCTGGGGATGGTACTTAGCTAGTACCAGAGGTGTTAGTGTCCATAGAGGGTGGGGTGGGGACTCAAAACACCTCTTTTCCTATTGTGGAGCCTTGGGTTGATGGGGGACCCTCCTTGTTATAACCCTAATTTTCAATAGACATGATTACTTGGCATCAGGCCATCTTAGATTCCTTCTTTGCCAAAACACTACTGAACAACTCTTCTTAAAAATACCTTTTTTAAAAAGGCCCACACGCACTATTCCATTACTGCACGCGTGTACACACTAGCTGCCTCACTACAGCTCGCGTGTATCTACAAAAGAACGAAAAAAGGAAAGTTGCTAATGAAACACACAGCTTTGGGTAAGTTAACTAAACCTTTCGGCCATGCATGGCCGGTCATTCGACCAAATACCTAGCTCCTTCTAGCCTATAAAAGAAGGGGTAAGGGTCCCATTTGAAAGGAGGAAAATCATAGTAAAGAAACTATACCCAATTGATCACTCCCCTCATCCCAACCTTTAGCCTTCCTTATGCAAAGAGAAATATAGAGCAAAGCAGTAGGAGGATAGTTGAAGAGGAGCCCAAGACCAGTTTCAAGGAGCAGTGCCGACCACATATTGTAAGTTTAGTCTTGTGAAGATTAATACAAAAAGGAATACTTTTTCCATCCCTCCATATCATGTGTTTGAGTTGAATGTTTATTTTATGATATTGTCACAACTAACCCAACAATTAGTATATGAAATACATGTTTGCATATTTTTGTTTGTTCATGTGTGAATGCAGGTCAGTGTTGGGAGGAGGCTTGCAATCAAAGAGAAAGTGAAAGCAAAGGGATCAACATCAAACGAAAGACTTAAGGTAGAGTTACTGAATCTCATTTACACCTTTGTATTGCATGAATGTGGGGTTTTGTGTTGTGAGAATAGGAAAGAGTAGAAGCCTTTGAAATGGTCATTTTCTGCATGCATGATTAGAACCCTTAAATGCTAAGTCTGTAGGAGGGATTCCCACCCACAATAGAATTGGCGACCATACTGGGGACTCTCTAGGGTTCTTTGGGAATTTTTTATTGGGTATTTTGAAATTGGTTTTACTACCTTTTTTGAGTTTCTGCAAAAAGTCTGAGTGTTCAGGGGTCCTGGTTCTCAATACTAGTCTTCCCTTCTCTGCTTACCAGACTATTTATTTTCTATTTTTGAGAGTATTAAAAGGCATACACGCCCTGTAGTGGGACAACCCGCATATGCACGTGCCCTACCTTTAGTCAGCCTGCGTATGTATGCCTGCTGATGAAGTGCTATCTGCATATCTGAGAACCCAGGAAATACTTCTCAGGAAGAGACAATCATCCTCTCCCCTACAGAAGTGATCCTTCTCAGGGATATTTTGGTTCCTTCTAGGTCTCTGATTGAACAATCCATAGTCAGGTAAAAACCTCGAGATTAGCTTTGTTTTTCTAAATTTTTCTTGCCTCTTCTTTGTCAAAGTAAGTTTTTACCTTTAAAGGGTGCTGGTGTTCAATATCAGTATCCTCTGCTGAAGCTTAGCTACTTCTTTTATTTTTTTGAAGGATTTCAGAGGCACACGCGGTCTGCATTGGGCCTGCTCGTGTGAACACGTGCCTTGCTCGCGTGCACACACTCCCTTCTCTTCTACAACCTGCATATGCATGCTAGTTGTTGAAGAGATAGTCGCGTACATGTCCAGAAAAGTTTTTGGAGGCAGTCATCCTCCTCCCTGTCAAGTTTTTACTTCCCAGGGTCTGTCTTTTCTGATTATGGTCTCTGTCATAATAGTTTTAGCCTAGGTTGGACTTCAACATATCTTTCTTTTTCATTGAAAGATTTCTTCTATTCCTAGTTTTTTTAACTTATTTTTAGCTTGAAATTTTAAGAATCTTAAGAATCGTGCATTCATCAGTTTCTTTTAGAATCTTTTGTTACTTCTTCTTTGATTAGAAGAAAATATAAAAAAAAATATAGCTTGTTAGTTCTCTTTCTTTCTTGGCATTTGCCTTGCATTGTTATTTGAAAAAGAAAAATAAATTAACGTAGTGTTGTGTTTTATTCTCATCTTAAAAGCATTTCAAAATAAACATAAGAAAGATAATCCTTCTTTGCTAGTGTTCTTATCATTTCTTTTTTCTGCAAGAGTCTTAACAACATCAGTTGCACTACCACACCTTTTGAGTAAATCAAGCCAGTAAAAAGAACGCTAATTAAAATTTACTAGACTTTATGTTTGTAGGGTCCATCAACTAGATTAGGATAGAGCCTTGATTTAGGTTGGAGAGGAAACTCTTCAAGGCTATAAAACAAACATACGAGTCTATGCTAAGGAGTGTAGAAGTCCATTAACGTGGAAATTATTCGAGACCCCCCTCTAACACATGGCCTAAACATGAGGTCGCATGCGGAAAGGTAGCGGAGATAACCCTTCCAAAGCCGGACCAAGCGTAGTGGAGAACGCATATAGAGGACTTGTCTTGGGATTTCGTTGATCGCATTTTCCACGAAGCTTCATGGGTCTCGAATCTGTTCAAGGTCCTCAGTCATCTTCCAGAACACTTGCTTTCGATACCCTTGATAGGTTTTGGGATTGATACCCTACTCATTGTGGTCCACCTGACTATCGACTGTACCTGCCTGGTGATTGTTCACTAGCTGGAAACCTAGTTGCGTTTATTTTAGGGACTTACATAGGTTACTACGGGGGTATACCGCGATACCTAGGGAAGACGTCAAGCCATGCTTTGTAGAGTATACCCGGAGGGTGCTTTCGTATTCGAGTTGCACTTGCACTGGTAAGTTTCTCTAGTGTTGGTTAGTGTAACTGTTCTTTGAACTAGTTAGTCATTTGCTTGATTTTCCTTTAGGTATTTTTCTAGTGTGTGCTCTGTGCTCCCTAGTTTTCCATAGTGAGTTAGTCAGTCCTGGCTTTGGGTCTTTGACCTAGGGTGGTAGACCGCCCACTCCGGTGGTTGAGAGGACTTTTCATTCTTCCACTTAGAAACGTGGAACCACCTCTTTATAGGCATTGTTTTGATAACACTGGTTCTTCAGAGTTAGTGTGTGAGACTTTTATGGATTTGAATGATCCCGCAAGGGGAGAAACACTGCATAATATATTCATGGCTAACATTCCTAACAATACCAACCAAGGAACCCCTTCGCAAGGGGATTCTTGTGCTTTTCCTTTCTTCGAAAACGTTGGTGTCCCTTTGATGGACACTTTGTACATTCCTGGGTTGAATGTGGGACTACCGGTTTGGTTGGGTACCATTCCAAATGTCCCGAAAGCTCTTGATGATTCTCAGTTAAGAACCTTAAGTCATGGGCACCCTGTTGATGTTTCTTCATCATCAAAGTCTTCTCCTCCTCCTTCTCCCGCCTCTGGTGAAAGTACAGTTACTAGTAACCAAAAGTCTAAGAAAAATAGAAAGAGGAAGAATAGGAAAAATAAATCACCAACCTCTGCGAGTCATGTTAGAGATAGGTCAACAACCTCTACAAGTCACATTGAAGACCAACACCCAGCCTCTGCAAGTTATGTTGGGGGCAAGCACCCACCCTCTACAAGTCATGCTGGGGGAAAAATTCCATTCCTTGCTAGTCATACTGGTAATAGGTCTGTAGCATCTGCAAGTCATGTTATCGACCCATAACTAACCTTTGCAAGTCATGTTGGAGATGTGCAACTAACCACTAATAGTCATGCTGGGGGCATTGATTCTATTGAGAAACCTAGATGGATAGGACGTAAGCCTAAGTTCCCCTGTAAGATTTGCAAGGGAGATCACCTTACTCAGTTTTTCCCTGGCCTTCTAGAGGTACGAAGATTGTGGTCTCTGTCTGTAAACTCTTCTAATTCCGAGTCTTCTAAGGTTTCCTCACAGTCTATTCAGCCATTGGTTGAGAAAGAGGTCATGCCGATGTAGTCATCGGCTGATCCCGCTCCTCTTTTGGGGGGTGAGGTGCCTTTAGACCTTGTAGTCTCTCAGCATATTCAGGCATTGGTTGAGAAAGTGATCATGCCGATGCAGTCATCGGTTGATCCCACTCCTTTTTTGGGGGGTGAGGTGCCTTTAGACCATGTAGTCTCACAGCCTATTCAACCATTGGTTGCGAAAGTGGTCATGCCAATGCAGTCATCAGCTGATCCCACTCCTCTTTTGGGGGGTGAGGTGCCTTTAGACCATGTAGTCCCACAACCTATTCATCTATTGGTTGCAAAAGTGGTCATGTCAATGCAGTCATCAGATGATCCCACTCTTCTTTTGGGGAGTGACGTGTCTACCGACTATGTTTTTAGCATTTCCGGTTCAGTATTTTCAGAACAAGGGGGCATTCCGCTCATTTCGAGCACACCCCCTCCAAGCCCTAGGATGGTTTCCTTTAATTGGAATGACCTTGTTGATCCTTGTCTTCCTTCCTCTGCACCCTTTCAAATAAGGGTTGAAGTTAATTCAACAAACATTTACTGATGTATTGTGGATGAAGGATCCTTTGCAAGTATTTTATCCTCCTCGGTTTGGAAAGTATTGGGATCTCCCAAGCTTGTGTCTTCTTCGTATGAACTGTTGGCTTTTGACAGACATCCTAGTGAATATTTGGGGGTTCTTCCTTAGTTTTATATCTCGTTAGGTGGGAAGACTGTCCTTGTCGATGTTATAGTGGTGCAAGGCCCATTAGATCTCAATATGCTTCTCGGACGTGATTATGTATATGCTATGAACGATGTGGTATCTACGCTCTTCTGGGTGATGCATTTCCCTCACAAGGGAAGCATTGTCACTACTGACCAGCTGGCATCTGATAATCACCATCCTAATTCAACGTTATTTTAGGCTACCCCTTTATATGTTCCTAGTGTTCGTGTAGACTCCACCCTGCCACGAGTTAATTATGTGGCGTATTATCCTCGGTGTTCAATTACTTCTGAGAAGGAACCTGTGCAATCATGTTTTCCTTATTGAGACTTGGAATCAACAATTGATCCATTGGTTTATCCAATGGGGGCATGGGAGCCCTTGCTTCCCCCTCTTGATCCAAGTGGGCTTGAGTATCCTTATGAGTCTGATCTCGTTGTTTGTAGATCCTCAAGCCCTCTTGCTTGTGATTCTTCGTTGATAGAATCTGCTAGTCCTGGCCAGAACCTCCATCATCATATGGAGTATGGTCAATTTACTTCACCCTTTGGGACTGTTGACCCTCGTTTTCATGATTTCTTGGATTTTTAATTGCCTTCAGATGAGGCTATCCTTGAAGCCATGACTACGATTTCTATACTGCAGGAGGACTTACACCGTGGTTTGTGTTTTCTTCCCTTTTGGGAAACTTTCCAAGTTGACTATTGAAGAGACTTTTGGTCTGAGTCTAGCAGTGGGCTCTACTTGAACCAATTTCATACATATTTCATAGCCCCCACGGGTCTTATTTTAAGCTCTTTTCAGACCCTCTAAACGTGAAAAGATTGTCGAGCAATCTTGTTGCCCTTCACACTTGTTAAACGAAATTTGAAGGCATGTATGTCCAGCGGTAGTTTACCCCTTTTTTGGTATGGATGTTCATATGTACGAACAAAGGTATAATCTAGAAACCTCGGTTATCTAGAAGAGTATTCTTAGGTATAATTTTAACCCTTTTTTGAGCCTGAGGGACTAAATTTATGAAAAAAGGATCCCCCACAGAATCCATAGTTAAATCTCTTTCCAGAATCCCTAAAATTGAAAAGATCATTGAGTGACCTTATTCTTTCACACTCATTAAAATGGTCCAGAAGAACATTCCTGATGGAGTCCATAGTTAAGTTTTTTTTCAGACTCCTTAAAAATGAAAAAATTGCCGAGTGACCTTGTCTTTATCACACTTGTTAAAATGGTTTTGAATAGATGTCTGGTCGGTGCTAGTTTACCCCTTTTTCGAGCTGACTAGACTATCTTCAAAAAAGGTACCCCAGTGGAGTCTCCTTTTACGTTTTTTCAGACTCTCTAAACATGAAAAATGACCAAGCTTACCTTCTCTGGGTTCGTTAAAATTACATCAAAGGAAGTTACCATTGTGTGTTTTGTTAACCGCGTTTGCATACCTGTGTCTTTGGTCTAATGCAAGATCCATGTTGCTCTCAACTGAACCATCTGAATCATGCCTTATACGCAATCCCTATAGCACTTTGCCTATGTGTCTTAACACCTTTGTCCCCTAGAGGATTTTTCCCGAGTGTCCTTTTCCTGCATATGTTCCTTTTCCCTGAGCATCCTTGTGTTCTGTGTGCTTGGAACTAGTATGTTTGTGACACTCAATCCTCGTTTGTAACATAGCATTCTTTTATTCTTTTTCAAGCCTTCCAAAATTATTGAAAAAAGACAAAAAAAATCAAATATACCCCAAAAAGAGGAAGGGAAAAGTATTTTCTTTTTATTGGCAACACAATGAGTTGCCCTTGGAAAAAGAATAACCTTCCATTTGTTCGTCAAGACCTGGGATTTAATATGACCTTAGGAAGCTGTTCTCACTACATAGAGCTATGTCCTCCTCCATTTGGTTATTCTTCCAAACATATGGAGAGTTTGCGGTGCCTCCTACATCGTGAACTTATGTCAAAATATCATGCTGCATGAGTCTCATCATTTGTGGTGCTATTGCCCAAGGGAAGTTTTTACCAAGCCTGAGTTGGCCCATCTGCAGTTTGTCTCTTGCCCTCATGCCCGACCATCCCAAAAGTCCAATCAAGTCTTTGTTCGAAATCAATGAAGCCTCCAGTCTGATCATCAAGATCCTCTAGTCCATGACTGACGAGCCATCGAAGACCTCTAGGTAGTGAAGCCATACACTCATATTAAACTCCTACACGAGTTTTGAAGATTTTGAAGTTGATGCTCGAGCTCTGAAGACCTCATCTCCAACCATCATGCCTTATCAACTTGCAGAAGATGGATACTATACATGTATATCTTTTTTGATTTCCGGATGTAGGTATGCTATGTATTGCTCACGACTACACTTTATATAGTTATATGACATGGATCTACAGTGTATTTGATTGGTAGCCATGATTTTATTTCATCTCGAGCATGGGTATGCCCGCCTCGGTGAGACAATTGTTATTTGGCAGATGGCACTGTTATTTGGCAGATTGAAATTTTTTATCCTTCTATTGTTTTGATTGTCAAATGATTTTTCATTCTGCAAATAATTTGAGAAAAAAGAAAATGAGAAAAAGAAAAAAGAAAATGAAAAAATAGAAAGAAAAAGAAAAAGAATAAAAGAGGGCATAAAAGAAATTCAATAGAGCCCCATGCAATAACAAAGATTTGGTCCATACAGTTTAAGCATGGCCAAGTCCTTTAAATTGATGTTGATAGGAGTAGTGAATAAGCTTGGCTAAAATGTTTAATCTTAGCCAAGTGAATTAGGTTAGTTAGTGAATAAATTTGACCAAACTGCTTAATCTTGGTCAAATAACCCTAGGACAGAGTAATTTCTTAGTCCAACAGTTTAATCTGGTCTAAATGTCATAGGTCATTAGGTTAGAGCATAGGGTAGTTTTCTTTAGTTCAATAAAACAAGCATGATGATCGATATTGAACCATATCTTTGATGTTTTAAAGGTTTGATGTCTAACCCCATGGTGATATAAACAGAGAAAGCCTGGGCAAATCCACATAATGCACTTATCCTAAGTTTTGGAGCAAATATGACTTTGTGCTGACAGAGTAAATACAACACATAGACAAACGGTTGAGGTGCTAGTGCTCAGATCTATGGTTGATAAGATTTTTTGGACCCCCCTG